>OZ014524.1:91780120-91866591 GCA_963966055.1 Lathyrus aphaca | reverse complement strand
TTTTTATTGTTGTTGTTGTTGTGTTGAGACCCGAAACCCTAGAGGTTTAATCTTCTTGTTGTTGTTATTTTAACCTGAGACATTGATGTTATATGTTATTCGTTTTTGTTGAGATAAGTACGTTATAGGTTTATTGATATTAATGTTATAGGTTTATTATTGATGTTGATGTAATTTTGTTGAAAGATTTTATTTATAGGTTTTTATTTAATATTAATTCTTATTTATATTAAGATTGAATGTGTTTTGTTGTTCTTTAGTATTGTTTTAGAGTAGTTGATGTTATTGTTGTTGTTGTTTAGTTGTTCTACTTCACAAATTTATGAAAAGCTACATGTTCTTATTTAGTTGTTGTTATTGAGTGTGAGTTTCAGATTGATATTGAGATTATGTTTTGTAATTCTCTATGCAACTCTATGTAACTCGACTTTTGTGATCTTTAATCGCTATCTCATTTTTGCTACTTTCTGATTTCTTACTTTTTCCTAGTAAAGTTGGTTATGGAAGGGAAAAGATATCTTAAAACTCACCCCGATTTTCATACTGTTATTTACAGATGCCCATATGGTTTTGGGTTCTTCTTTAGCTTATTTCAACTCTTGGATTAGTGCAAAATTTGTTCTTTTTGATATTGAAGGGGTTTCTTTGATATGGGTATCGGTATGAGATGAGTGCTGATTGATAGGGTGATGTTGATGGTTTTGTGTTTCTGTATCATCATAATTTCTGATGTTTTTCTTAGGTTTAGAAACCTAATTGTTGTCTTTTGTTTGGTGTGCTCGCAAAGATCCTACGACCTTTTGCCTACGTACCCCCAAAAAGAGAATTGAGGGATCAGAGCATCGTAGTTTCTCCTAAAAGGCTAGAGCTTGGAAGAAAGGGTTGATTTGTATCCTGGTTAAAGCACAAGATGTTGATGCTCAAAAGTTTGATTTGTGTCTTGATCAAAGCCCAATATTGAAGCTAAAAAGTATGTTTGTGTCCTGACTAAAGCCCGGGATTGAAGCTGAAAAACAGTTGTTTGTAACTGGTTGGTTGGTTGCTTGAATTGCATAGCTCAAGGCATAAAATGAATGGCATCTTGATTTGCATAGCTCAAGAAACATTGAATGGGTACCCTGAACTGCATAGCTCAAGGAGGACTGAATGGTTGACCTGAATTGCATAGCTCAGGAAAGCTGGATGGTTTATCTTGATTTGCATAGCTCAAGAAAGGTTGGATGTTTAGCTTAGTTAGAGTCCAAGACTATGATTGTTGGGAAATTAGCTTAGTTAAAGTCCAAGTCTATGACTAGTGTTAGCGTAGTTAGAGTCCAAATCTATGATTGTATTTGAATTTTGTTAGCTTAGTTAAAGTCCAAGACAAGGATTGATTTTGAGTGACTGTAAAGTGTTTGATTGTTTGTGCCTTGATTGAAGCCCAAGGTTGAACCTAAAAGATGCTCAGTAGAGAGAATTTATCATATCTAAAGAGGGATTTTTTTATATGTTCCTTGATTGAAGCCCAAGGTTGAAGCTAAAAGAGACTCAGTAGAGAGAATTTGTCATCTCTAAAGAGGGAAAGGTTTGATTTATATGTGCCTTGATTAAATCCCAAGGTTGAAGCTAAACAAAGAAAACTGACTCTATGGGAAAGTTTTATTTATGTCCTGATTTGGAAGCCCATGTGTGAAGCTTATTTGTGAGAGACTGACTCTTGGTTTATTTGTATCTTATATGAAGCCTAATATGGGAGGCTAAAAATTTGTTGGGAAACTGACTCTGTATGAAGAGTGTTTTGTTTGTTGGGAAAATCATGTAATGTGGTCATCATACATTCCTTTGTCTGGGGGAATTCAATTGTATAAAGTCCAAGAGGAGGCTAGCTTGGTCATCCATCAGGGAGAGGGAGACTACTGTATGTTTTTTATTCTAAGGTTTGTTCCTATGCTTTTAGGAAGCCTGAAAGGGTCATTGTATTTAAGCCCAAGAGAAGGCTAGGTTACCTATAAGAGGCCCATGGGTCCTTGGATAAAGCCCAAGAGGAGGATGAGGAAGGTTGAGTAACATCTAAAACTGATAGAATGTACCTTTAAGAGGTATAAGGGTCCTTGAATGAAACCCAATAGGAGGCTATGTTTTTCCCTAGTTTGGTTCTAGTTATTCAAAGGTTAGGACTGGTGATAGTAACCTGATTGCTTAAATTCTAATAGTGATGCAAATATAAATAATAAAGATGCATGCAGACAGATAAAAGTTTTAGTGAATGTGTTTAACAACTTTTAGTATGTTTTTGCTATGGTTTGAATATTCTTAATTTATTTTATTAAGAAAGAAGTTGGGAGTTACACTGGGAAGCAAAGGCCCAAAATCCCAAGGGAGAAAGATTACAGATGTGTTTTATACATTGTATTCTCTTTGTCATTAAGAAGTTTATTATTTATCTTTTTCTTAATCAAAAGTGAGTATATATTAATTCAAAAAGGAAATTACAAGAACAATGCGATCGCAAAAGATCCAGCCAACAAAACTAGCAAAGCGAAACAAAAAAAGGAGACAACACCTACATCATAAAATTGTAGTTAGGAGGTCAAAGTTTCGCGTTATACCACCCTTTATAAACTATAGAGTCAATAATGTTATCAACTATTTTCAACTTATTTACATGGTTGCCAAAACAAATATCATTACGCAACCTCCAAATAGCATAAAGTGTTTCCGTAACGGCTAGGCGGAGGATGGTCGATCTCCATCCTTTCCCTTTACTACGAGATCTGACCCAAATAAGCTCATCCGACCAATTTCCAGGAATATGACTTATATGTACCCAAGATAGAACTTTCATCCAAATATGTTTAGTTTCACAACAATCAAAGAAGAGATGCTCCATGGTGTTCTCACTAGCACAGAAACAACAAGTAGTATTTTCCAACAATCCAAGTTTGTGAAGTCTAACCTAAGTAAGAAGTCTCCCATGGAAGGATTGCCACAGGGTCATAACCATATGAGATCTAGCAGCATTGCCATAAATTAATCTACTCCAATCCACTTGTTGCTCACCAGCACAACGAATCTTCAAATAGACAATTTTTGAAGTGAACATGTCGTTTCGGGGAAGATTCGGACAACCAATGCCCACATCCTCTATAATGTCCCGTTGTTGGAAAATAGAATTTAATAGAGGAGAGTGACTGGCTCTCCAGGGCCGGTTCATAGCTTTTATACCTTTAAGGTAGTAAGAATGTACCCACCGAACCCAAAGATTATTCGACTTCTTACTGATGTTCCACAACAACTTTAACAAAGTCGTTTGGTTCCAACAACCAAAATCTATTAAGTTAAGGCCACCAAAGTTCTTTGGACTACAAACGCTCTTCCACGAGATATGGCTTTTCTACTTATGTCCTATTTTCCCGTCCAAAGAAAAGATCTCAAAATTGCATTAATTTTATGAATAACAACTTTTGGGAGGGGAAGGAATTGCAACCAAAAGATAGTCACAACAAAAGAAAGCGATCTAATAAGTTGAGCCTACCAGCATAACTTAAGAGGTGGTTGCTTTAGTGTTTATCCTACCCACAATTTTATCCACAAGCGGCAAAAAGATGTAACACAAGGACTTCCCAGGAGGTCATCCATCCTAGTACTGCTCTCGCCTAATCAAGTTTAATTGCGGAGTTCTTATGGGATCTGGTGCATTAGTACTGGTATGATCGCAACTTAAGGAAGCTGCAAGAAGTTAGAAAGAGGGAAGATGGCTCATAAGCCAACAATAGGACTTAAACATAAAGATGCCTATGGAATTTTGCTTTTCTTGATTAATTATCTGATGATTTTATACACAAAGTAGGACTTAGGTGCTGAAAAGCTACCTACAGCCTAGAAAGACTTAGACTTTTAAAACTTTAGGGGGTAATCCAAAATTTATTTTTTAAAGGGGGGTAAATTCAAACACACATATATTGCAGGGGGTAACTCAAAACACGCCTATATTGTAGGGGGTAAATGACTATTAACCCAAGAAAATAATACATAACAGGGGGTATGAAAAGCATTTATTTGTTCAGAAAACATTAATGGGCCAAACCAGGGGGTGTTAGTAGTGAAACAGGGAAGCCTAAGAAGCAAAAGGGTCTGGCGGTCCATATGATGGTCTTTGGTCAATATTATTGACTTGGGGGATCAACCGTTTGATCAAAGGAACTGTTGCGAATGATGATGATTTGTAGGGTTAGGATGAAGGATGTACGGTATGGACTTCTAGGGTGCATGCGTAGAATCCAAATGAGGTCTTATCGGACGGTGACAAGTGTCACCGCCGGAGTGGACCTCCGCCACCTAACCTTATCCTTTCCTCTCACAAAGGTAATGATGTATTAACATTCTTTTATAAATTTCCTCTTCACAAGTTAACCTAACCTATTACACTATGCCTCTCCCTCTCCTTTGTATTCTGACCGTCAGAAACCCAAAAAATCCGCCAAAGAAGACGAACTCGCGGCGGAGGCCGCTGTCGACTCTGGCGAAACCACCTCAAAAACCTAAACTCTCTTCACTAACCCTCCTTATTTTTTCATGATTGTTCTAGATCTGTATCCAAAATTCTCTAAAACCTCCTCTAATTAACGGATCAAAAGCTCACATAAATCTCTGAAACAACTAAATCCAAGATTCCAAAATTGAACGAGGAATACATATTACACTACTCACAAGGCAGATAAATCGTGCAAGATAGTTCACAAAGGAGATATAAAAGTGTTTACCTTTTGAAAAACTTTTGTGGTGGAGTTCCGACGTGTTCAAAGAACTCCGATGAGTTGCGTCTCTCTCTTTCTCTCTATTCTTCCTGCTTGACTCTTCTTTGTCTTCTTCTTCGCAGTACTGATATTGCTACTTGTTGTTGTTGAATTGACCTCGTTGAAGATTCAATATTGATGAAGATGAATTCTCAGTGATCGCGGTGAAGGTGACGTGGTGATGATGAAGGCACTATGAAGTTGCTTTGAGGATTGATGAACGAATGATGATGATGCAGTTCTAAAGAGCTTGGAGAACGATGGTGATGATGAATTGGTGAAGATTGAGCGTTGCCTCGGATGATGGAAATTTGGATGAGTGAAGAATATGGAAATTCATAAACGAAAAATGAGAGAGATTGAAGATGAATTTGTGAAGAATGTTTATGAAATCTGAAGAATGAACACCGAAGAATGAAATTAGAGAAGTTTTGTTCTTATAGGAGGAGGGTCTGAGGGTGTTTTGGTGATTTCAAGCTAAAATTGGTCAGTGGTTGTTATGAATTTGTTAGAAGTTTGTAACTGATTTTTCTGCTATCATTTTGTATGAGTTTTGAAATTTTTGTTATCAACTTTTATCCTTTTCTGGTGTAACTATATTTTGTGAAGTTTTCGGTACTTGATTTTCCTGTTAGAGAGTTTTGTGAATCCAAAAAAATATATTTTGTTAGTCCCTCTTATCCAAATTTTGTTAGTCTCTTTTTGTTATGTGTTAAGAACTTCTTCTTGTATTAATTTTATGAAAACTGCAATTGAATCCTATTTTGGAATTGTTATGGATTTTTAGTGCAGTATTCATGGAGGAGATTGAGAAGAATAAAATAAAAACCGAGGAAGATCCTCTCCCTTCTGCAATTGTGCCCTGTTGTCCATTTTACTGATGTAAATTTCTATTTTTATTGGACTTATTTTAATACTTTTCACATTGCATTTCCTTCTTTTCCTAATGTATTTTGGCTATGGTACATGGGGGTTATGTGTACTAGCGACAATTTCATTAAGGATGGAGTGTTATGTAAAATGCTAGTTTATGAACCTTTTTATAGTATGAAATGTAATGAGGTGAATTTGTGAAATTCTGGTATCAGATACGTGATGTCGAAGGCGATGTCACGATATTACTATCTGAGTAATAACAATATAAACACGGTATAATTAACAGCAATAAAAACATACAGGATTATTAACCCAGTTCGGTGCAAACACACCTACTCTGAGGGCTACCAAGCCAGGAAGGAAATCCATTATTAGTAGAACAATTCAAAGCCTAAACAGTCCTAGTTTACAACTTCTCACTTGAACCTACCCAATGCAACTTCTTCCTAGAAATCAACATCTAGATACGAGAAATCACCATCTCACTCCCCTTCAATCACATATTGTGATAAACAATCAAATTAAAGAGAAATAGAAGATCACTCTTCCAAAACACAACACCTTAATCTTGCTTAAAAGTTTTGATCAAGAACAAACATTCATGCTTAAAAGCTTAGAGTGGACATAGTTACAACTCAAATATCAATCCAATTCAAACATCTAGGTGATGTATGAATGGATCACAAATAAAACATTCACAAGAAAAAAAAACCTAACACTTAAAAGCACTCAGCTTTACAATTCAATATTCTGTATAGAGAAATTAGGTTAAACACCAATAATATAGAGTTCTAAGTGGGCTTGGATTTATCAGAACTTTCCTCAAAAATATCACATGAATCAAGCACGAAAAGATCTTCAATAATTATCCAAAAACTAACGTATAGCAGCTTCTGATTTTAACAGAAACACTCCCTTGATTTTCGCACATCCTGGAGCAAAACAAATAGACCAAAATCCTGCTAAAAACAACACAGAAATTAAATCAAAACTTTATGTATTTAGAAAGTCCCATAACTGTCAAGAGAGATGTTACAACATCTGTTCTGACATCACAAAAGCACAGCACACCAGAAGTTCTTCAAGCATGTCAAGGACATCTTACAGGACATCATATTCACTAGTAGATTAGTGACTCCTGTCATATGTCTAGAACATCCATTGTTAAAATACCTGTCATTTTTTGCTGAAGCTCTAAGAGATGTGTGAGCTATCAAGTTGTTGGTACCAATATTAAGAATCCATTGCTTTCTGGCCTTAGGTGTGTTATGAATAAGATCATGATGAGGGACAGGTTTGGGATATCCATAGAGTTTGAAACAATAGGGCTTCAAGTGACCAACCTTTCCATAATAATGACACCTCCATTTATGGGAATTTCCTCTTATGTAGGCAACATGTCTTCTTTTATGATGTTTAGACACCTGATGCAACATCTTTGGTTTGAACTCAGAGGAAGCAAGATTTGAGACATGTTTTTTCCTTTTGTCAAACCCTAAACCAGTCGCATCTCCAGATAATTTCCCAATCTTTAGAGTCTCATCTAAAGCCTTTGAACTACTATTCAACACTCTGACAGACTTGGTCATTTGATCAAGTTGGGAGTTTAGTAATGTTACCTCATTTTCCAGTTTGGAGATGGTTTCCAAGTGCTCTTCCTTTTCATTCTACAATCGTGATATGATTTTCTTCTGTTCTTCTTCTTGTTGGCATACTTCTTCATTTTTGAGACATAGTTCGTTGATTCTTCTTCATATGTGACTTCATCATCACAGAAATCAGAATAATATCTCCCAATTAGGGCAGTAGTAGTCTTAGCAAATTCTTCTTCAACTTCACTTTTAGTATATTCATCTGACCAATCCACAATAAGACCCTTTTTATGATTCTTGTAATGTGTGGTACATTCAAATATGATGTGCCCATAACTTTTACATCTATAGAATTGAACTCCTTGTACTTGAACAAAGTTCTCTTAAGCCCTTGTCTTTCTACCAGAATCATTTGACCTATTGATGTCATATGAGTTGTTCTTGACATTTGGTCTTGGCTTCCTATCCAACATTTGCATAATTTTGTTGAACTGTCTCCCAAGAAGAACTATAACATTAGATAGACCTTCCTCAGTATTAAGATTACAATCTTCTACTCCATCTTCAGTGTTGGAAGAAAAGGCAATATTTTTGTTTTTCTTGTCAAATTTGTCACTTATCCCAATCTCAAAAGTTTGAAGATATACAATAAGTTCATTTAATCTCATCTTGCTAATGTCATGAGCTACTTCTATGGTTGTGACCTTCGTGTCAAATATCTTAGGTAGAGATCTGAGAGCTTTTTTACCAACTTTTATTCAGATATTGGTTCTCCAAGAGCACTTGAGGCATTATCTATTTCAAGTATATTCATATCAAAATCATAAATACTTTCATCATCTTTCATCCTTAAGTTTTTAAATTTTGTGGAGAGTAGCTGAAGTCTTGACATCTTGACTTTTAAGGTACCTTTATGAGTAGTTTTGAGAATATCCTAAGCATATTTTGCAACAATGCAAGTATTGATCAATATGAAAGTATTTTTGTCAATTCCATTGAATATGGAATTCAAGGCTTTAGAATTTACCAAAGCAAGCTCATCTTCTTCCTTATACCAATCCTCTTCTGTCTTCAACTCAGCAGTATCATTCCCATTTTTGTCCCTAACAACAAGATGTTTCCATCCTCTCAGAACAGCTTTCCAGGCCTTGTTGTCTAAAGACTTCAAGAATGCAACCATCCTTGGTTTCCAGTAATCATAATTAGTTCCATCCAGAATGGGTGGTCTATTCACAAACCCAACCTCCTTATCCATTATACCATAAAATAACTTCCCTAGATCTCACTCAGATACAGAGCAGGATGTCTTCTTTGATACCAATTGAAATTATGGTATCAGATACGTGATGGCGAAGGTGATGTCATGACATTACTATATGAGTAATAACAATATAAACACAATATAATTAAGAACAATAAAAACACACATGATTGTTAACCCAATTCGGTGCAAACACACCTACTCTGGGGGCTACCAAGCCAGGAAGGAAATCCAATATTAGTAGAACAATTCAAATCCTAAACAGTCCTAGTTTACAACTTCTAACTTGAACCTACCCAGTGCAATTTCTACCTAGAAATCAACATCTAGATATGTGAAATCAACATCTCACTCCCTCTCAACCACACACTGTGATAAACAATCAAATTAAAGAGAAACAAAAGATCACACTTCCAAAACACAACACCTTGATCTTGCTTAAAAGCATTGATCAAGAACAAACACACATGCTTAAAAGCTTAGAGTGGATATAATTACAACTCAAATATAAGTCCAATTCAAACATCTAGGTGTTGTATGAATGGCTCACAAATAAAACACGCACACAAAAAAACCCTAACACTCAAAAGCACTCAGCTTTACAATTCAATATTCTGTAAAGAGAAATTAGGTTAAACACCAATAATATAGAGTTCTGAGTGGGCTTGGATTTGATAAGAACTTTCCTAAAAAATATCACATGAATCAAGCAAGAAAATATCTTAAATAATTCTCTAAAAACTAACGCATAGTAGCTTTTGATTTTGACAGCAAAACTCCCTTGATTTTCGTACATCTTGGAGCAAAACAAAAGACCAAAATCCTGCTAAAAACAATACAGAAGTTAAATCAAAACTTTATGTATTTAGAAAGTCCCAGAACTGTCAAGACAGATGTTACAACATTTATTCTGACATCATAAAAGCACAACACACCAGAAGATCTTCAAGCATGTCAATGACATCTTACAGGACATCAAGGCAAATGATAATGTTTTTCAACATATGCAACCAAACCAATAACCTTCAATTTATGATATAAATGGACAATGACAATGAATAGGGACTTAACAAGAATGTTATATGGATGGGTTTAGGGAAACAAAAACATCTCTCATTTATTTTGGTGATTGATTTTTAGATGTAAGTTGATAATAAAAGGTTTTTCGGATTTTTGAAAGTAAAAAAAAAAACTAGATTTCAAAATGGTTTAAAAATGGAAAAGGAAATGGGATTTAATCGGATTTTTGAATTAAATGGATATTAAGAAAGATATTCACAGTTAATGATAAATTTGGTTAGAATAAAAACAATGGAATTAAGTGACAAATGGGTTTGAATGGGACAAGACTAATGGGCTTTAAAAGTGATTGTTTGAACTTGAAGTATCCTATTGGACTGGAATAGGAAACGGATTGAACTGAGCCTCCTTTGAAGATGACCATGAACATGAACTTTGAATCTTGAATGAAGCCATGATTGACTATATAAAAAATATTATTAAGTGAATAAAGTGCCACATGCTATCTTGACCAAAACCTTGTCTTAAATGATGAACACAACATGAAGAGACAACTTGATCCATAAACCTTGGTTGAAACCTTGAGATTTGTATGATGAACAATCATATAGGGAACCCATCTTGGAAGTCGACCCAATTAGGAATAAACCCTAATTCACTTGCATTTAGTGCACGATGTTGAAAGAGTGACCCTGAGAAATTGGAATATCAAAACCCTAGCTCAATAACACTCCCAACTAAATCAATGATGAACCCTAGGCACCTAGTGCCTTTGAGAAATCTTGAAGAATGTGGCATTGTGTCTAGATGAAACCTTGATAATAAGATGTTCATGATGATGGGGTGCTCAGCTTTTGTCTCAACCTTGAGTGTAATAGTCATGTAATCACCTTTGAATAGAATGATTCAAACCATCCAGAAACGATCGGATCCCATGTCTTAGGAGCTCAATGAAAATGAATGAATACGAGTGTTAATGACCTAGTGGAACATGCATATGAATGTGAAGCCTAATCCATTTAGTGGTAATAAATAAGAGGGCAAATTTTGGGGTGTTACACTAATTACCACCCTATATATGAAAATTTGAGCCTTTGTCCATCTATTTGCAACTCTTATTTGTTTATCTGCTTTACAAAATGACATTTTCAAAAATGATTTATCTTTTTCTTGAAATTAAAATGAATTTACTTCACTTTTATTTTTCAAGTAAAATTTGCAATTTTCGTTGGTCTGTGAACGTAAAAGGAAAGCATTTAGTTGCTTCAAAAGTAACCAAACTTCAGGAATATCCCACAAGGATGAACTTATGTCTCCCCATAGAGTCATGTTGCCAGAAATCAATAGCAGGAGCTCCCTATACCCCTAAACCCTAATCATAGTCCTAATCCTCATCCTAATCCTTTATTTTCGCTCTCAAATATTAGAGCACTATCTCATTATCTTAACTAAATTCTTAAACCCTAAATAGAACCCCTTTGAACCTTCATTATGAAACCCCTAATTCCTTTTATAAAACCCCTTTAAGTATCCCTTAAATGAAACCTTAAAAGTAGAACCCTAAATCAATCTCTTATATCAATTTCAATCCCTAAATAATAAGACCCCTAGAATGAAAATTTAACTAATAAATTTTAATTAAAAAAACAATAATTGAAACCCCATTTAAATTCAAAACCTTAATCCATGAATTAAATCCCATAATTTTATATTAACCCCAAAATAATAAAAAAATTAATCCCCAAAATATTTATCAAATAAAATTTAAACCCAATTTGATAAATATTTAATAAATAGAATTCAAACCCCCAAAATAATAAAATTATGTCCCAAAAATATGAAAATTTAATCCCAAAGATATTTAATAATTTCAATCCCAAAAATTTATAATTTCAATCCCAAAATTACTTAATAATTTAAATCCCAAAATATTGAATTTTAACCCCAAAATTATTTAACAATAATTATTATAACCCAAAATAAGTAAAATAGAATTTTTATTTCAAAAATAAGTTTTTACAATCAGAATAGAATTTCCACCCCAAAATATTTTCCCAAATTAAAAACCCAATTTCAATCCTAAATATTAATAATAAAAATTAAGATTATTTCTAAATATTAAAATTACATCCACAATATATATTTAATAATAACAGTTTTAACCCCTAAATTTTAATAATAAGATTATATTCAAAATAATAGAATTAAATCACGAAAATTATTTGATAACAAAAATTATAACTCAAAAATATTTAAATAAAATTCATAACCCCAAAACATCCCTAAATTTAAAATTAGAATTGTCTTAATCCTAAAATCATATTTAAATTCAATTTAGAAATTTAATCCAAATTTTTTTTTTCTCTTTAAAATAAATCATAAACCACATTATTTGATAAAAAAAATAAAAATCACAAAATGTATCATCCCCAAAAACCAGAATTTAACAGAAAATCCTATTTATTAATTTTTTTTCTTAGTTTATAATAAAATGGACCCAAAAAATAAATTAATTAAATTTTAAAACCCTAAATAATTCTCTAGAAAATAAAATAACAATTCTAAAATCCCTAATTATATTTTTCCATAATAATAAACCCTAATCCCCTAATTAATCCCTTAATCCTCAATTAATAATTAAATTAAGGATTTAATTTAATTAAATTAATTAAAACCCCAAGGGTGAATATGAACCCTAACCCTTTCCCCCAAGAACCCTAACCCGTTGGCATGAACCAAGAACCCTAGCCCTAACTTTTCCAGAAATATCCCTAAAAACCAATCAATCAACAACAATACACAACAATAAAAAATAAGCTAAGTATTCGAGTTATCTCCCCTTGTCGTGACCAACTTAAACTACTTCATTTGTTCTTTTCTTTTTGTTCCTCACATTCTCTTTTTCATATCCCTTCTTTTTGTTCCTCACATTCTCTTTTTCATATCCCTTCTTTTCTTTGATTTCTTTGTGTATTTCTTTTTCCCTTGGTGTTTCTCCTTTGTGTACACCTTTTCTCCTTTTTGTATTCCTTTGTTCCTTCTTCTTTGACTCCCTTTTTTGTGATTGATCCCTATCCTCCGTGTTCTTCCCTTTTCCTTTCAATCTTTCCCTATTTCTCGCGTTCTTCCTTTTTCCTTTCAATCTTTTTTGATCGATTGTTGATGGAGGCTATTAGGGTTTATTTGTTGTTCTTCAATGTGAAGAACAACAACTTTGAGGTTAGAATTTGTACATTGTAGGTGAATGAAAAGTGCAAAAATAAGACATATTTATACTAAAAAATTAGGTTAATGAAAAAAGAAAAACCTCAATTATAATTAAGATCATTAACAAAATTGATTGATTTTAATTTTTTCTTTGCAAAAATAGAAAAATCAAATATAAAAGTTTCCTTATTCATACTTTTATTATATTTATGATTTTTGGCTATTTTATGCATAGAATAAAGATTTAATGAAAAATGATATATTTTTTAAATGTCTAATTAATAAATACGAAAATTAATAATAAAGTATAAAAAGTACAATTTTTTTTTATTTTGTAATATTTAAAAATAAATATAAAAGTTTGAAATGAATAAAAGAGAAAAAAAAACCAAAAAAGTTAGAAACAAATAATTATTCAATTACCCATAATGATTATTTCAAAAAAGAAAAATATAATCCTAAAAAAATAATATGATCTAAAAGAGAACAAAAATCTTTAAATATTTTTGTATATCAAAAAAATCAATTGAAATGTTAAATAACATTGAATTATTATCCTCAAATAAATTGTGAACAAAATATTTTCAAATCTTTTTATTTTATGATTTTTTTGAGATTTTATTCATAAATAATGATTTTACTGGAAAAAAATCAATATTTTAAAATTTGCATTAAATAAAATACAAAAATTAATATTTAAATAATAAAAAAATGTTTATTTAAAAAATAAAATAGTTAGAAACAAAGAGAATAAAACATAAAAAGTGGGAAATGTGGGATTCGAACTCAACCTCTCCCACTTGTAATTCCTTTACTACCCTTGCTATCAACTATGCCATTTTATTTATTTGAAATAATAATAATAATAATAATACCCTTGCTATCAACTATGCCATTTTATTTATTTGAAAAAATAATAATAATAATAACTCCATGATAATATTAATATTATAAGAATATTAAAATTAACTGTTCCGGACTGGCCCAATGGCTTGGCATGGCCCAATCCATTCTTGCTTCTAGGACGACCTAATTGCCCAATGTCGGAGGGACCCACTGACCTTGTTTCCCTCAGCCAAAGAGGATATGTCGACCACGATCATCCGTGGTCAGTTTCTTCTGCTCCTTTTAGACTTTTGCCTGACGCCCTGAGAAGTCACTCAGATCCAGCCAAAGGATAGCTCCTACTCAGATTCTCCACTGCCCGACGTAGATGTCATCTAACCAAGCATGCTCGTTCCAATGGCTAGTTTCTGGCAGTTACCTATTTTCGGGGAATCCACGATCCATGCCCAAAATAGGGACCAATAGCCAAGCGTTGGGGGCTCTATATAAACCATCTCACCTAAGAGGGTCAGGTATCCAATATTCACTCTCTTAACTCTTTTACGCGTACTTGCTCACTCTTCCGCCCTGTCTTACTTTGGCATAAGAATAAATTGCAGGTACACGCCCTTCTCTCCTCGACGACCAAGCATCATCATCAGCATCTACATCATCTTCATCAGCGTCTGTGGCCCACTACAGACTATGATCGCTCGGAACGATCATTAACATTAACGCCCAATAACCCCATTATGACTATAATATAATTTTGATTAAAAATGTATATACCTCTAATTACTCCCTATAACTTAATATTTAAAAATTTAAAAAACCCAAATTTTTAATAGTAGTCATAATAATAGAAGATATATCCCTCTAATATTAATAGTTGGCCTACTAGTAATTTCCTAGTAAATTAATCATAATTTCTTTAATAATTACGAGTTAAATAATTAGAAAATTATATATCCCAAAATAGAAACCAAACTCTTGTTGTACTGGATATGTTGGTGATCTAATCTCAAAAGAAAGAGGGAGTGGTCAAAATTTGGAGTACAACACACATGTATAAGAGGGTGACGTGGGTCACGAAACACTCATGTACACCTCAACTTTAACTTTTCCATTAGGAGTTATCTATGATGGATTGCATGTGGAGATAATTATCTGGGTTTAAGGTTTGTGTTCTTAAATATTCATTTGAGCAAAAAATCATTTATTTTTTAAATATTTTTTCTAACCTTTTTTTTTTGTTTTATATCAGAAACAAATACTTGCAAGGTGAAACATTTGATCTTGTCCAAATATCACGGAGTCGAAGATCCAACATATGATCTTTATGGATAAATTAATTTTATTTTAATATTTGGTGTAAACAATATAATATTAAGGGTAAACATTATAGTTTGTAAACAAATTATTTTTAGGGTTAAATATGTGTTTGGTCCTTATAAATTTCTTAATTTTGATTTTGTAGTCCCTATTAAAAAAAATGTCGAGTTTTAGTCCCTATAAAATTACTTTTGCACGCAGTTTTAGTCCCTCTACATAGACTAAATCTGTGTGCAAAAGTAATTTTATAGCGACTAAAACTCGACGTTTTTTTATAGCTACTAAAAATCAAAATTGAGATATTTATAGGGACTAAAAACATATTTAACCCTTATTTTTATTTATTTTGTGTAAACAATGTACCAAATTTTAATCAAAACAATAATTTATCTTACCCATCGATTTTATTGTAAATTGAGATGTATGAGGTGCTAATTTTGTAAATAATAAAAATGTAGATGCTAGGGTTTGAAACCATGTGCAAATTAACTTACCACTCGGTGTTAGAAAAACCAAGGTGATAAGCCGTTACTTTTTGTAATATCTCATATTCCCTTAAATGCTCAATTGGGTGTCAGTTGAGATCAAATGAGTTCCAATGTACTCTACTTTTTACATTTAGAGCAGTTAGAGCTCCTATGAACTCTAAATATTATCAATTGGGACCAATAGAGTAACTAGTAAACTCTGGAGAAACTCCTATGAACTATATATATATATATATGAAGAATGGAGAAAGAAAGAAAGAAAGTAAGAAAAGAAGAAAAGAGGAAGAGAAGAGAAAAGGGAAAGAAGAGAGGAATAACTCATGGAAGATGAAGCTATGAATTCATCATAGTCATCAACTCCGTCTCTTTTTCTTCATCAAGACGAGTTCTATTAGATAATGTAGCTTTGGGAGGAGAAGAAATACATGTTTGGGGATTTAGGTTTTGTGTGCAAACATGTCAAATTGTGAATTGAATGTTGATATATGATGAAACTCATTCTTAATAATGTTATAACATGCTTAAGTGAGTGTTTGGATGTGTTTTGGATTTTTGGGTGTTGAGAAATTATGGTTTGGGCCATGGATGACCTTCTTTTCGCGCTGCTAGAATTATGGTCTTACTTGGGTCTGTGTGCGAGTTTACACGACACTAAGGTGACTTGTTTCTGCTATGGTCGCAAAGTGAGCTTGAGCAAACATAAAGTGAACACCTCTCTTTAAGTTCGCTAGGCGACCATGAACCAATTTCAGTTCTGCCTGCACCATGACAGAGTTCGGTTTTCCCATTTCTTGTTTTCCTCATAACTTGTAAGTCGTAACTCAGATTGAGGTACAATCAGAAGCGTTGGAAAGTTATTCCAATGATCTACGTGATAAAAAAAAGCTATAAATTGAATGAAGTTTGGAATAATATGTGAACGGGTGAATATGAACACCTTGTGAATTGAAAAGATAACCCGAAAGGGATATTAAATGATGACGTGATACCATGAATTGACCAAGGATAATTGGTAGAGGATTGTGTTGGCTTGTATGCCTTAATGTGTACGTCAACTTTTATTGTTGGTTATGTTTGATATGTTGTGCTACCATATGTATGTTTCATGTATGACATTGTGTTATACTATATATGTATATTGATTGAATGTTTAATTGAAATAACATGCTTAAAACATTATAAAGATGAGTGATGAAAACTAAGCTTATAACTAGGTAAATGGATTAAACTTAAGTTTATCCATTTTTACCAATTGAACTTAAGCTTATAACTACCTACATTTAAAATAGTAGTTATAATAAACAATTATAAAAATATAATAATAATAAAGTACAAAAAAATATGACAAACTATCTGAGATTACATGAGTAGCACGATTAAACACTTCTAGAAGTTTACAAACTTTCTCAACTTTGTTTCATTCTTCAAGTGAAGGGGCATAATCATAATGAGGCTCTCTTTCTTTGTAGGATGAAAATGCAATCTTAAAGTTCAAAGCAGTTGACAACATATTAAAGGTTGAATTCCATCTTGCTGAACAATCAATAATGAGTTTTCTTTCTTTCAAACTCTTCTGCTCAACCACATCACAAAATGTCTTTAATCTTGCATCATTGTGGTTAATGCATTTAACACTTTCACGAATATTGAAAATGATGTCCTTAATTTTACTAAGACCGTCTTGCACCAACAAATTCAATATATGAGCACAACATCTCACATGAAACAAAGAGTCATCAAAGATTAACTTAAATATTATCAATATTTGACATACCTTTTATTAATATTTTTATATAATATATAATTTAAAATCTCTATATTTTATTAATATTAAAATCTCCATTTATTAGTATTTTGTTTTCATAAATTTCAAAATCTCTATATTTTAATTTTTTTCAAATCTTAATAGTTTTTTTCTTTTTGTTTTCAGAAAATATCCATCAAAGAAGAACAAACTTAATGAATATTAAAAATTAAAATATAATATTGTTAATTAACATTTTATTGTATAAGTAAATAAACTCTTACATAATTTTATTTTATTTTTGTGTTTATAAATTACAATTGTTTTACGTACATGTCAATAAATTCATTTAGATAAATATATTTATTACACCAATTGAAATTTAAAGGAATTGACATACAGAAAAGTAAAGTTTGTGAACTGTCATTTCAGTATCAATTATTATTTAAAAATTGAATTTCATTAAGCAATATTTTAATGTGACATAAATGAAAAATATATTATATTCATTAGAATTATGATTATGATGTCTTCCGTTAAAATTGTGTGATTCACTTTTAAAAGCAATGATTATCATTCATATATGACACTAAATATCATTTAAATAAATTGATGTAATAGAGAGAATATTTGAAAATATTAAAAGATTAATTAAAATAAATCTTAACTAAACTTTTAAACGATGGTAGAATTAAGACTGACATAAAAAAAAATGATTTAGTGTGATTGAGGGGGAAAAATATTACTATTTTTTATAGTGATTAAACTTTTATTAATGACATTTATATATATATATATATATATATATATATATATATATATATATATATATATATATATATATATATATATATATATATATATATATATATATATATATATATATATATATATATATATATATATTTGTTATAAAAATAAATTAAAAAAATTACATTAAAAAAATAGACAAGATCTTTTTGGAAATTTAAAGAATTAGCTGAATTAAAATCTTTAAAAAAGAAAGAAGAAAAAAGAGAATATAAAAATTTGGGAGAAAAAACTAAAAGTAATGTATATCAAGTCGATTTATTAGGCTTTATAGACTTTTTTAATACCCTAAGTCTGACATATTTATTTAAATAGACTTTTTAAAAAATCTAAGTCTGACCTTTTAATTAAATATGTCATGTCAGGTCTTAGATAGGCCAGACTATAAGCCCCTATAGGCCGGTCTGGCCTATTCCCAACCCTACTACGGGAGTATATGAGATTTATGGTAGAAAAGACCTTTAAGAAAGTCAATGTTTCTTCCTTAAGAATAATGACATCATTGCACCAAACACCATTGGGAAGATGAAGTCTATGAACTTTATTTCTCTTCCACCTAACTATTGTCTTGGTGTGGAAAAATTGATATTACGATTTTCCAATTTAATCCAATTATTTATAGTCTTTCGATACCAATAAGTTTCCTCTCGCGCAAGAATTTCATCGTACTCCTATTAAAGCCCATATTGGAGATAAAATTGTCATGTTGAATCTATTCTCTCCAAGGAGTTTTAGATACCCATGAGTCTCTTCTCAGTGTTATCCTTTTATTTGTTGATATTGCCAAAAGTTTTCTCATTAAAAGGGATACAAATCGTATTGCACACTTTATAGATAAGTTACAATGCCATATGGAGATTTCCCACAAGTAGTCTGGACTATATTGGAGTATTCCGGGTGAGTGATTCAAACTGTCTCAAACCTAAAAGGACATGACTCGTAGTCTTGGAGGGGAAGGTCACACCTAAGGATAATGAGGTTGTAATCAGAATGAAATTTACACAACACTTCAACATATGCATCAAGGAAGGCCATGTGCTAAACAACGTCAACCAGACTCTATCCAATTTTCGATAGACCATCCGATTATCGGTACAAGGCATATTCCATGCGAACTTTCAACCAATCATGTATACTTCAACTAAATTATATTTATCAAATGATATTCAACAAAGCAGCTGCTCTAGAATGATTAAAATCACCTCATTTTTGTTCACTCAGATGAATAATGTCATTAAAGTCTCCAATCAACATCCAAGGACCATCTAAGGTGTTCCTTCTATCAATGAGGTGGAGTCATAGGTCAACACAATAAATATACACAAAACTAGCATAAATTCCAATTACATGCCAAGAGAAAATTTCCAATAATAATTTGACAGTAATTGTATTCATAAAGACACTATGGATGTATATGACTGTTACAATTTTTATAAGTTTATTTAATATAAATAAATTTTATTTTTCTATTTTAATTCAAAATATAAAATATAATATAATAATAAATTTATTAATATTTATTTAAATAAATCTATTAGATAGAACTAAGTTTTCTTTTATATTTTGTGAATTAATATTTTTAACTAAATAGCCTTTTAAACCGTCTAAGTTTTTTTATTTAAAAGTTAATTTGATCTGACCTAAAACTTTGTAGGTTATATTACATCTATTAGGTGTTACAAAATTAATATATTATAATGTTATATTTAGCCAAATTATTTTATTTTTTGGTTCAAGACAGAACACGTGTGGAAGTACAGTGTGATGTGAACCACTACCACTGGAGCTTCTAAAGTACTCGTGCGCTCTTAGTAAAGCAATTGGGGCGGTGCCGGTTCCAACTTCTCTTGCATTGCAAGTTTCAACCAATCAATTAATTAATAACAACTAATCAAATATAAGAAATTAAAATGTTTTTCATATGTAAACTATTCACATTTAGATGGAAAATAAATTATGAGGACCTAATAATTTATTAAATACTGAACAAATTTAAATATTTTTTTATTTTTATTCAAAGTCATTCTTAATTAGTTAAAATTCATCTTAACTAATATAAAGTGCATTTTTTAATGATGAATTTTTCTATAAAATAAGCTTTATGAAAGGAAAAATACTTATGGATGGTGATGATGCCCATTGTTTGAAGAAACATTACATTACTTAATTAAATAATTAATCAAATAAAAAAACTTAAAAATCTTAAATATCATATAAATTGTTTAAAATAGGTATTAATATAATCCAGTTTTTAATGTACATGTTTTGGATAAGGCACATTAAAGTATTTTTTCGAGTGTTTGAAATAAATAAATATATATAAAAAAAAGGAATAGACTTTAATGACACGTCATTCTCCAAAAACTAAGTCTTAAATATTTATTTAATTAAATTTTTATTTAATAATTAATTATTTAATTGAATATAAACTCATATATGAGGAGATGTGATCAATTTTAAGATTGTAGAAATCATAATTGATTATATATATATATATATATATATATATATATATATATATATATATATATATATATATATATATATATATATATATATATATATATATATATATATATATATATATATATTAAATGACATCAAGGTGTCAAAGTTTAATTTAACATCAAATCTCAAATTTTAAAATAATTAATCAAACAGTCCTATTAAATGAAATAAAGAAAATACATGGTCCATATTAATTGCCTAAAATATAGACTATATATATATATATATATATATATATATATATATATATATATATATATATATATATATATATATATATATATATATATAAAGTATCAAATGAAACTTTGACACCTTGGTGTTTTTTTTTTGACAAAAACACTTAATGAATTTCATTAAATAAAAGTGTTCAATACAACGAGGAATAACATTAATAATATCGCGCCTAGACCACGAATCGGCCGTCTTTGCTAAGGAGTGAACAACCATATTTGCTTGACGCTTAACAAACTTTACCTCAAAGTTGGGATGAGAATGTAACAAAATTTGAATAGACCGAATAATAAAACTAAACTCATAAATACCAGTATTAACGGACAAAGTAGCCTGGATAACTTTATGAGAATCGCTTTCGAATATGACATTATCTAGATGATTTTCAATAGCTCCTTGAATTGCTTCTTTGAGAGTCAAGGCTTCCGCTTCTATGGTTGGTTGATTACCATAATCCCAAGCAACACCTGCATAGATAAATCTACCCAAGTTATCTCTCACGCACCAACCCCTATTAGTAGTACCGTGATTAATGTTAAATCCCTCATCGACATTGCATTTCACTTTTCCTACATCTGGCGGAGTCCAGGATATATCATGATGTTGAATAGTATCATTATCGTGAATCTCTTGTGCAGAAAACCAATCTTGCCAACTCCAAAAAGCCATAATGCCAAGTTTATTACCTTCCTCTTGTTCATTATTCCAAACCAGGTTATTTCTATTCTTCCACATCACATCTAACATAACTGCAACTCTACCCGCAGTTCTTCTATCCTTTTGGCTACAAATATCAAAAATCATAGATTTAACATCAGCAACAGGTTGTAATCGGAGCTCAAAAAAGTTAAACAAACATGTTGATCGCCAACATTGATTAGTAACCTTACAACCAAAAAATACATATCATCTTCCTCCTCACTCCCACAAAACTGACAACCCGTCGGACACTGGACATAATGTTGATAGAGTCTAATTCTGGTCGGCAGGCAGCCCCTACAAATATGCCACAAGAGATGTTTTGCTCCTTTTTCCAAGTCCATCTATCTTCGGTAACTTCCTCTACTAACGGAACCTGTAGGATATTTTGAGCCACTGTTTGATCAAATAAAACTCTTATCACTTCGACATTCCACTATTTAGTATTAGTCAATAAAAGATATCGAATAGTAATTTCATACGCACCTTGATCTTGTGGACCGCTCACGCAACCTTCCGTCATACCTCTCACCCACGGAGCATTCATCACCATAATATTACTACCATATCCAATACTCCACCTACAACCAAGAGTTAGAATTTTCCTAGATTGCCAAAGACTTCTCCAAACACAACTCAGATTATTACCCAAATTGGCTTCAAAGAAAGAAGTTTTAGGATAGTACCTTACTTTGAAGACTTTGGCAACAAGTGAATGGGGGCTTAATCATCAAATTCCAACCTTGTTTAGCCACCATCGCCAAATTACACGTTCTGAGGTCACGGAAACCCAAACCTCCCTCACTTTTTGGGCAAGTCAACTTCTTCCACCCCGTTCATTTAATCCCTTTATTATTATTTCCCTCACTCCACCAAAAGAAATTAAGCATTTTTTCTATGTCGTTTACCACTCCTTCGGAAATAATAAATATGCTCATAATATAGTTCGGGATAGACTGAAGGATTGATTTTATCATTACTTATTTTCCCGCTTTTGATAAAGATCTCTCTCGCCAAGAATTAATTTTCTTCCATATTCTATCCTTTATGAAAGAAAAAGTAGCCTTCTTACTTCTTCCTATCATATATGGAAGTCCCAAGTAAGTCCTTGTCCCCATAACATGTCGGACTTTCATAATACGAGCAAGATCCTCCTGAGCCGGTCTGCTTAAATTCCTGCTAAAGAACACTTCAGACTTAGTCAAATTAATCTCTTGTCCAGAGGCTTCAACATAAATATTAAGTATCTATATGATTTTTGTCACCTCAACAAGATTGGCCCTGCAAAAAAGAAAACAATCGTCAGCAAAAAGTAGATGAGACACATTAGGTACCCCTCTGCAAATTTGGATCCCGTGAATATCGCCTCGAGCTATTGTACCCTTCATGAGGGAAGAAAGACCTTCTGTGATAAGAATAAATAGATACAGGGATAATGGGTCCCCTTATCTCAATCCTCTTCCTGGATGAATAGGTCCAACACTATCCTCATTAACAATAACATAATAATTCACCGTCGAAACGCACATCATAACCCAATGAATCCATGTATCCGCAAAACCAAGTCTAGTAAGCATCCCTCTTAAGAAACACCAATCCACTCTATCATACGCTTTACTAATATCAATCTTTAGAGCTAAGTGAGCAGTATTTCCTTTTGTCCTATGTTTAAGAGCATGAATAATCTCAAAAGCAATCATGGCATTGTCAAGAATAGAACGACCCTCCACAAACGCTGATTGTTCCTCCGAAACACACTTATCCAAACATTTCTTCATTCTGTTAGCTAGAAATTTAGTGACAATTTTGTAGATCACATTACATAAAGCGATAGGCCGTAGATCCTTCATATTGGTTGGATTCCCACACTTTGGAATTATACAAATATTTGTATCATTAAGCGACGCCGGTAAGGACCCTCTTTCCAACCAAAGTTTAACTACTTCAAAAATATCTTCCCCACACTAACTCCAAAAATTCTGATAAAATGTCGGATTGAGACCATCCAGACCGGGAGACTTATCGGGGTGAATATATGTTATAGCTTCATAAAGTTCCTCCTTGGTAACAGTTACTATAAGCTTATCATTATCTTCATTGGAGATTACAAGTTGTATTAAATTTAGAACTGGATCCATTACACCCTGCAGCTTGCTTCGAACAATCTGTCAAAGTATGTTTTGGCTATCTCACACATGCCAGTTTGATCACGAATGTCTCCATCTGTTTCATTCCTTAGCATAGTCAGTTGCTAGAATTTTCGACGAGTCGTCGGTGAAAAATGGAAGAATTTTGTGTTGAGTTCTCCCCCACATAACCAATGCATTTTCTCTCTTTATCTCCAATAAGTATCTTCTCTAATCAGGACCTTATTGTACTCCTTATACGCATCAGCGAATCGAGGTACGTCTTCCGAATCAGTACTTCTAGGGTTTGTTTCCAGTTGTTCTCTAATACCATTCACTTCCTCCATGTTTTTTTTTTATTTTTCACCCTGTTCCATCTTACCATCTCATTCACACCTTGGTGTCATTTGATTATATATATTTATATATGAGTCAAGATCAACTCATTCCAAGAGTAAGTCTTTTTAACTTACTCCATAATCGTAGCTTTTAAATTAGATTCAATCAATGGTTAAATTAACATTTATACTTATAACCATTGGATTGAATCTAATTTAAAGACTACGATTATGGAGTAAGTTAAAAAGACTTACTCTTGGAGTAAGTTGATACTGACTCTTTATATATATATATATATATATTATATATATATATATATATATATATATATATATATATATATATATATATATATATATTTGTTATATGCAAATATAAATGGTTAAAATCTCACATCGCTTATGAAGGGATAGAATGTTAAATTTATAAGAGATAGTTCATTTATTTATATTACCTTTTCCATAAAAAAAATTATATTACCTTAAGATTTTTTATTGAGATATGGTGTCTCCTCTTGTTATCTTGTAGCTTTGATCTCGTTGGTGTTTCTACATTCCTAGGTACTCTCAACTCTCCCAAATCCCCTAACATGAACTCCATTGTACATTATTAGAAATATATTATATCTTCTCCCCCATCTTAATTATTGACTAGAAAACTATTTTTTGAATCCGTTCATATATTTCTACTTGTATTAGTTTAAAATGTTAAAAATTTAAAGTTGCTTTTATATATGTTGTTATGTGCATGTGTGGGTTGGAAGTCTCACATTACTTAAAGATTGAACACTTTATAAGTGAGATAATCCATACATCTATCATCTTAATATTTTTGGTGAATATGTGGTATCTATTTCATTTGTGTATTGCTCTTGACCTAATATGGGTGTTGCTCATGATGACCCAACAGTGGTATTAGAGTTTATGGTTTTATTAAGGGACCGATTCCTTGTATAAAAAATCTTTTTGACAATACAGTGGTCAGACTGTGTGTTCTGTTGTAGTGTCCGCAACAGCAGTACACATGTATATGGATGAAATAACTTTTGCTTGAGAAGGAGAGCATAGTGGATGAACTCACACTTGAGGGGAAGATTGTTGTGTATGTGAGTTGGAAGTCTCATATTACTTAGAAATGAGAAGATCCATATACCTATCATCTTAACTTTTTTTATGAATATGTGATGTCTCTCTCACCTATGTATTGCTTTTGATCTAATATAGATCCTCCTCGTGATATATATATATATATATATATATATATATATATATATATATATATATATATATATATATATATATATATATATATATATATATATATATATATATATATATATATATATATATAACTTTTGTCTTATGATTATAGTTTTAATGTTCATATTCTCTATTTAAACAAGCTTGGTATAAATTAACTATTAAACTAATTTCAACATCCTGTACTTCACTTTCTCTTTTTTTACTCTTTTGTGAATAAGAGCAAGTAGAGAATCCAAATAAGAGTTTTGCCCTAGACTCTTACAAAACAAAAACAAAAAATCCCTTAGATAGAAGAACATAAAACGCAAGCAATTATTAAAGATAGTGTCAGTGTGTTGTTGAATTGTTTCTATCTTTTATGATGAATAAAACGTGACATTATCGTGATCAACAAAATCCACCATTACAACGCGTTTTTGCCATCTTATTAAAACCTTACGATTCATAAATATGTTCAAACCTGCTTCTGTTTCCTTTTCAGGTGAATGGTTTACTCTCCCAAGTCAATTCTAATATTTAATATCATTATAATCTCATTTGTGTTCTCAGAGATACATAGATATATGTAATATGAAACGAAAACTAATATATATGTAAAAAGTCGTATCAAACCAACCAATATGCTTAAAGTTAAAACAAATATTTCATCAACAAATAATACATAAAACTCAAAAAAACCAAAAGTATAATCAGCCTTACAAAATCAAACTAAGAAAATCATGAAATGTCGTGACAAACAAGAAATAAAAGCCCTTTAGTGTCTCTCATCCATGTCATCCCTCCAATTCCTTGGAGGCTGAGAACCAGAAGAAGAACCTCCGAATTGCATCGACAATCTCAGAAACTCTTGTTGCTGCTGAGATAATCCAGAAGCTGAGGACGAAGACGAAGACGAAGATGAAGTTGTTAAGTGCTGAGGATTAGAAACATACATGTCTCTCCCATAATAACGAAGCATATCCTGATTCATGTTGCTACTGCCACCACCACCACCTTGAAGTTGTGCTTGTGCAGCTGCATATTGATAAGGATTTGAATATGCTTCTTGAGAAAAGTGTGGAAGAGGAACTGAGTTAGACTGTTGCTGGTTATTTGTGGATGAAACAAAATGATGAAATCCAAATTCTGCTGAACTTTGAACTCTTTCCGGAAAATTTAGCTTAGCTTTGCTTCCTTTGAATCTTAGTGCAGCTTCATCATAAGCAATAGCTGCAGCCTCAGCAGTTTCAAAGGTTCCAAGCCATACTCTTGCCGCCTTCTTCGGATCGCGAATCTCTGCAGCCCATTTTCCCCATGGTCTCTGTCTCACTCCTCTATAGTGTCTCTTTCTTTCACTCCCTTCATATCAATACCACATACTTACATACATCAATATATAGATACACATTTTTCATAGTTATAGGTTAGTTTTCAGCCTTTAAAACCCTAGAAGCATAATATTAGTTGATATTTAGCACTAGAACGATAATAAATAAGCGATTAATCGTAATAAGGCACTTAACTACCTTGATCTTGTTGTGGTTGTTGAGATTGTTCATTAATATTATGTATTGAAGAAGCTTCTTGAAATTCATTGTTGTTGTTGCCTCCCATGACTTGTGTCAGTGCAGAAACTATGGCTGACATATCTTGCTGTGACCTTTCAGAATAAACTGGAAACAAATTCTCATCTTCTTTTCCCTCTTGTTCCCATGATTCTCTCCTATTATTCATCTTGATTAACTTGAATTACTTAGAAAAATTAATTGATTGATTATTCACATGGAATCACTTGTTAGCTATCTTTGTTATAGATAGATTTAGGATGAGAAGAGGTAAGGAGAAATATTAGGGTTTGGGTTGAGGGTTATATAGATGTGTCATGTCTTGATGTCCTTGTGTGAAACTTTGAAATAATGAACGGACTAGAAACAGCCGAAAATCAAAAGTTCTACTTTTTTTTAATGCTTTTCCAGAATATAGCTGCTTTGTGAGAAAATGAAACTTGTTTATTTTTACATTATTAATTAATTGTTTTTTATATCATAAAAGTTAATTGATGTGAGTATAAGAAGTATCAAATATCATTGCAAATAAAGGAAATCAAATCTTTGATCACAAGCTTAATGTTTACTACACCAATATGAAAAATAAAATCTGGCTTTTTGTTTCTTTCATCCTTGTTCATAAGAAAAACTATTTTCTTATGCGATATATTATTTTAGTGACTTATTAAAATAATATTTAAAAAGTATATATATATATATATATATATATATATATATATATATATATATATATATATATATATATATATATATATATATATATATATATATATAAATAAAATGAGGTTATTCTTACTCCAAATCTTGGTCATTGATTCATTTTTAATCAATAATTATAATAATTTGTCAGTAATTAAATATGGAGTGAGAAACAAATTAATTGCATATATCAAATAATTAGTAATTATTATAACCATTAATTACAAATGCATCAATTGTCAAACAGCAGAGTAAGTTTTAGAAACGTACTCCTGGAGTAAGAATAACCTCACTACATATATATATATATATATATATATATATATATATATATATATATATATATATATATATATATATATATATATATATATATATAGTGAGAGTGATTTTAAAATGAGAGACGAGAGGAATAAATAACAAATATTCAAAGAGAATACAAAGCAAAAAGACAAAATGTAATATGAGTATTTAGCTAAACACAATGAAAAGAAATAACAACCACCAAACAAATAAAAAAACTCGTGACAACCCATAACAAAAATTAGGGAGAGAAAAGGAAAACATTGGAGAGGAAGTCTAACTTCTCACTAAACATGTTTACAATCATAATCCAATGATGCTGTAGAAGAATTTTCAGCAAGACGATCATAGGTGAAGGAGAGTTACGAGCAGGAAGTCTAAGTCTAGAAGAAGATCTTGGGACATCATGGGGAGAACTTGTTTCTCAAAAGCAAGAAGGAACCTTAGAACCTCTTCATCTTTCTTCTTCCTTTTCTTTCCTGATGAGTTTAAATCCAGAGATCTCTATGAGGAGTTCAAGAGTGTAACACGGTGGGAGAACTGACTTTGTCGTTTTTATTTACAAAAACTATGTTGCGGATAGCAAGAGTCACCATCGACTTTTATTTTATCCAATAAAGAAAGGCATAAAAAAACAAGGAAGACCTTTGAAAAAGATTTTGAGTTCGGGGGATAAGTTATACAAAGGAAAGGTGTTAGCACCCTTTGTATCCATGGTTATCCATGAGCTCTTAACTGCTTAGCTCACTTTACTTTGTTTGAAAGAAAATTGTGTAGTGTGTGATTAGAAAATATTTTCATAAAGACTTTAACTTTGTAATGATTCTCGTACGAATGTATACAAAGTGTTTTGTTTGAAAGTATTTGAAGAGGTGAGGTGTAAAGAGTATTTTGAAAATGTGTGAGCAAGCACTTAAGAACTACTTACCCTAAATTGTAAGGTCTTTCTTGTTATTTCGTTTCTTTAGGGATATAATTGTCTTTACTATTAGTTAGTAAGTAGTCTTATCCTTGGATTTGCAGGGATATGCGTAGTGTCATCGTATGGTCATAGAAGGCAACTTTGTAAAGGTGTCTTAGCAATTCGAAGGGACGATCATCATTTTCCGTAGGGTCATCGAGGGACGAGATCATTTATTCGTAGGCAACTCGAAGGGACAACGAAGGACTATGTGTAAACACCCCAAATTTGCCCTCACCCATTCACACATGACTTGTGATCATCTCATATGCATAAACACAATCACATCATCTCATGTCTCATTTGGTTTCACTGGATAGTTTCTAAGGCATCTGCACCTAGGGTTGGTGATCTGAGCAGCCTCAGGGCATCTTGAGCCATTCCAAAGGCCACTAATCAACTCAAAGGGGTCCATGTGTGTTCTTATATCATGTTACATCCTCACAAAGTCAAAATTGCAGAAGGATCACAAGAACTAGGGTTTGAGTGGATGCAGAGCCAGGATGAACTGCACAGTTGACTGAAAATTAGGGTTTTGGTTTCAGAGGCCATAACCCCAAATTTTTTGGTCATTCTTGTTTCCATTGATCTCTATATGGTATGGGGAGTATGCATATCAATTTTCATGAAGAAATTCCATGGGGAAGTCATCTGATCAAGAGTTGACTTTTCAGACAAGTCAGTGTAAAATCAGGGCATCTGAGGCCCCCAATGACCCAACCAATGGGTGGTCTTCAGCATTTTGAGTGTATATGATCTTTATTTGATCATGGAAGAAGTTTGAAGTTCATGGAAATCAAGAATTTAGGTTTTTTGCAAAAGTTGACTTTTTGGGTTTTGTTGACTTTTCAAGAATGCACCATTTTAGGTCAATTTTCAAGCCTTGATTCATGATCCAAAAAGGCTTCAAATGAAAAAACTTTGGTCATGAAAGTTGTAGATCTCATCTTTCCCTTTTCAAAAAGTACAAGAACATGATCTAACTCTTCATGGATCAAAAGTTATGGCCATGCAAAGTTGCCAAAAATCATTGTTTTTCAAGTTATGCACCAAGTGGAAATTTTGCTAAGTCTTGAATCAATGCATGATTGCTGCCTCAAATTCATGACAAACCAGCATGTGAACATCCTCTAAGTCACAAAAATCAGAAATGGACCAAGTTTGCTCATGGTTTGGTTCATGAAACTTGATTTTTCTCATGGAAATCCATAAAGCTAACCAAGTTGCAAAACACTCATGAGCTTTCAACCAACTTGCTGCATTGAGCCTTGGGTCAAGCCAACCTCTCACACTCACCATGCTGCACCAGAACCCAAGTTGTCCTTGCCTAGTATCATGCCATGCCCTATCTTACACAAAAGTGGACTTTGAGCAAAAAGCAACTCACCTATCATAGCAGGCCATGTCACATCAAGAGGCCAATCAGAATTGTTTATTCATTCATTTTGCTGGCCATATCACATAGAGGCCAAGGCTGAAACAACACCATTCATCACTTACACAAAAAACACCCCAACTTGCAACTTCATTCGATTTTCATTACACAGCCTGCAAACACCCAAACCTTTGCCTCCATTCATCTCACCTTGATCTATAGAACACAAAGCATCAAGAAACAAAGCCAAAAACACCCTGAATCCCCATCTGCCATAGCTCACCTTCATGCTGCAGATTCTATCGAATCTCTCTCTACAAGCCACAAACATATCAACCAACACCACAAGCCTTCTCAACACACCTCATAGGTCATAAACAACCCTTCTTCACAGCCTGAAAGTGCCAAGAACTCATCTGCCATTGTTGACTGAGCAGAAGCAGTTCTCTTCGAAACTCATCATCCAACAAATATAAATTCCATTTGAGCATTCACGCAACTTTGGGGGACCAAGAGGAGCAGATTGAGCAAGGAGAAGAGGCCTGAAAGTTCCAAAATCAAAGGTTGCAAATCTCAGGTAGCTCCAAATTAATTTTTCCAGAAATCAATTTGATTGTTACAAACTTGCTCTACATGTCTTGCTGGTCATTCTGGTACCATTGGTTTTGAAAATGGTTGCGTTTTGAGAGTTTAATTGCTGTTTGAAGCTCACGAACCCTAGAATTTGTTTTCTTCGATTCAGCCTGTTTAGGTTAGATAAATTTGTTTTAGTTTAGGGGTTTAGTTCGTGAGGTGTTGGAGATCATTTCCCATAGCTTAGTTTTCATTTATGATGCGTTTTGAGAGATCTTGAAGATTTTCAGGTGACCCTCTGGCCGGAGAAGATGACCGGAGGTCTTCTCCGGCCACCTGAATGTAATTAGGGCTTAATCCCATAATTAGTGTAAGTTTGAATGCTGGCCGTGGATATGCGTTGACCCATTGACTTCCCTCCAGATTGAAAGGTCCAGATCATTGCAATTAGCCCTAATCCACGTGTTAGGGTTAATTAACCACGTTTTATTTAATTTGATCTGAAGCAATCTGGGCCTCTCATTCTGGCGCGCAGTCAACCCCATTTGAATCCTGGACGCATCCTGGCCATCCATCCTGCATACTTCAGTCTTAATTCATTTTAATTCATTTTTCTTTCATTTTATTTGTATAATTATTTTAAAATAGTTAAAAAAATCATAAAAATTATGAAACTTTTTCTTTAAGGTTTTATTAATTTTTATGACACAAAAACATTTTTATTTTATTTTTTATCATTAAAAAAGTATTTTTAAATATTTAAAAGATTATTTTTAATTGATTAATGAGAATTAATTAATTAAAAATACTTTTAGGTATTTAAAAATTACAAAAAAATTCATGAAATGTTCTAAGACATTTAGAAACATTGTCCAACCTTCAAACCAAATTTCTTTTTTGATCTTGATGCATTTTAAGAATTTTTCATTGAATTAAATCATTTTGGATGCATTATTTTGATCATATGTTTGAAAATTCATTTCTGTCTTTTGGTAAAGGTTGAGACATTGATTCTTTTTGCATTGTTTTCCATTTGACATGTAGCTTCAAGGATAAAAAGGCCATGATTTGATCTTGCATTTTCTAATTGATTGGCATTTCTTTTGTTACAAACCCTAAAAAACCCTAATAACTTGTAAAATTCATAACTTGAGTTTGGTTGAGAGTTGAGAGCTCCCCTTTGGGCAGTGGTTCATTATAGGTCTAGGGTTTCTTTAGGTACCATTTTCCATTTTTCATATTAGGGTTTGCTCCTGTTTTTGGTTTGTGTTTGATGTTTGTTTCATGAACCCTAATTTGGGCTTTCCCTTTGCATCATTCTTGCATTTCCTTGCATGACTTGACTTGCCATTGCACTTTGTGCATTCTTATGATTCATTTGACATCTTAAGACATGTAGAAAGCATCATTGATCATTGCATTGCATATTTGCCATGTCCTTTGTCTTGTATGTTCCATAACATTTCCTGTTCATTCATGCTCCTCAACTTGCATCATTTGCATCCATGACTTTGTATGAACATCTCATTGTCTTGTCTCATGTTCATAGCACTCCATAGCATCATCATCATCATCAACATGCTTCTGGTTTTTGCTTATCATATCATTTCATCTCATTTAGCATTGTATTGCATTTCTTTCTAACATTTCAGGTGGTAAGTAAGCTTGAGAAGTGAATTTGCCTTCACTTCTCATAACTTCTCTTTTCATCTCTCTTGCATCCATTGCTGCATTTCTATTTGTGTTTGAGATTGAGCTTGCTCATTCTTGCTCCTCCCACTTTCTTTCTTCAAGTGACTTGACTTCTTGGATGAAGCAAGTCACTTTGCTTCTCTTGATCTTGTTCATCTGCTCCCTGGTGGTTCATCTGAAGATTGTTCTTGAAAACCTCACAAACATTAGGACCAACCAAGCATGATAATGAATTAGGGTTTTGATTAGTCTCCCCCATAGTTTTTACCTTTGTGTCTCTCCTTGAGTCATCTCCCCTCACCTCATAATCAGGGACTAAACCCTCAAGGCTTTAAGACTTTGTGATTAAGATCATGCCTGCATCCTTCTTTTAGGATGGAGTGTATAACTTTAATCCTAAGTCTTGGACCCTTAAGGTGTTGAACTCTCTTAATTAATCCATCTAATAATCATCAAGACATTACACTTGTAACTTGGGCCTTGCATTAGGGTTCTAATTCTTCCTTAATTGGTTAAGAAGGACTAACCCTAAAGTTAATGGACAAGTCCCCCTCAAGTTGTCTTACAAATCATAAAAAACACTTCATCATCATATCATTAATAAAATCCACTTAATCAAAGGTTTGTTCTGTCATGGGTTTAATCCCTAATCATGGATTAAGCTGAGGATCCTTCCTCAGCTTGAACACCCTCATCTATTATCCTTCTTTTAGGATAGTGTAATGAGCCTGTTAAATCCCTGATTATGGCTTAACCTCATTACTTAACACTAAACAAAAATCACAAAAACATCTAATTAATCACAAGTAGGTTAATGATCTTAACCCTACATCAAAGGTGATTAAGTGTGAGAATCTGACTTCACACTTAAGGTAATTCTCATTACCCCTAATCAGAGGGATGATGTGATGAGTTTACCAAATCCATTGATTTAAGTTTAAGCTCATTATCTTATGACAAAATCCAAAAAGAAGTAAAAGACTGAAAACTCAAAAAAACAAACAATAATCGTCTCCTCCGGGATTCTTTTCTCATCTCATTCACTCATAACCGAGAATTTGCTTCTTCCGTCTAATGCAAGACAGTTTGCATCTGTGCCAGACAGATCATACACTTGAGCATAGACTGCAAGCAGTTCACAAGTCAATTCATCTTTCAATCTCTTTGGGTCGAACTACGGTGTTCTGACTTCCTCATTGCACGAGAGGATACGTAGGCATAACTTAACAGTTATCGAACAAAAGTCTCTGTATATTCCCCCTCTTCCAGCATCTTTCTCTTAGCCTCATTATCATGAGCAATTCATTCTCATTCTTACACTGACACATCATTATACACTGCACTTCTTTTGCACTGACACCTGTACATTCTTTTCTAGCTATTTTACACACAGATTGCACTGACACTACCCCTTTTAAACACAAATCTTCTAAGCGTGGATCCCGTCGAGTACGACGGACAATCTGGGTGCTAATACCTTCCCAGGTTGTAACCAACCCCCTTTCTCAGTCTCTCTGGTTCGCAAACCGTCTTATCCATCTTTTTCTAGGTTTATGCAGCATTACCTTTCCTCCGGGATAAAAATGCCTAGCTGGCGACTCTATTCATCTCCAGTGAGTTCACGGCTGTGTGTTCTCATTGTCCCTCTCGCCGACCGTTCGCGTCTGTACCTTTATTTGGGCCAGTCCCATTTATCGGGAGCGACAGCTTGGCGACTCTGCTGGGGACCCTTATACTGCAACCAGGGCTTCTGGTTCTTTTTGTGGGTTCTTCCTAGCGCTTGTTTGATTTGTGTTTACTGGGGTGTTATGTGCTTGTTTGTGCTTGTATTTATTTTTGTTTATTGCTTTATGTACAGTTACTTTACTGCTTTCTTTACTGCTTTTATATATCATACTGTCATACTGTGCTGGCTGGATCTGGTTTTTCTTTGGTGGGTGGGTATTTCATTGAGAGTTAAGGTCCTATACCTGGGACCTGAATGACACCTAGGCTAGAGTGAATCATATTCTTTCCCATTCCATTTCGGTCTGGTGCGGGAATATGAAACACGGTTCAGATATGGGTTTCTTCTTGAGAACTCTGTGCTACGGATTTCCTGTAGTGCTAGGGGGATCTGGGAAGCCTGCTAAGTCTGGATGACCTTTTAGTATTGACCTTCAGAAATTGAGGTGAATTAGAGGAGGAATTGTTATGGTTATTGTAAACACTGTACCTCCGGGTTAGAAGTGTTTACACTTCTCATAACTGATCCAAGTCTGAGGATCCTTGTTCTAGATCACTACCTGTGAGGGGGTTGGGCTGTTTACAGGTTTGCAGGTACCTTGACCTCAGAATACCCTGTTACTTTGACTTTGTTAAGAATGCTCCATGTTGGATAGTTCTTGTGATTCTAAAACCCTGGACATGTGGCTCTTTATTTGAGTCCCCCACCTTGGTTACTGGATTTATGGACCTCCATCCGGAATTCTTGAACACACATGGATCTATACCAAGGCAGTTTATCCAGATCCAGCTCAGTCACAAACCCTTTGCATATCATTTGCATACATCCTCATTGCATCATATTAACATGTGCTTATTTGTTTTTCAGGGTATCCATTTTCATCAGGTTTTGGTTTTGACCCCATCTGCAGCTTTGACCCATCTTCACCAGCATCTGCTTCAGTTTAGCTGTTTGCTTCAGCACCAGCCAGTCAGTGGTTTTCTCTACTTCAGCATTGTCATCAGCACTCTACCCAGTCTTCAGCATCATGGCTCCAAAGAAAAGCAATATCACCTATCATTTCTTCCAACCAGACTTGTCAGACATCAGGAGGGTCCAAACCCTGATGACCCCAGATCACATACCTCTGTTCAGAGAGCATTATGGGGATATACTTGACTTGGTCATGGATATGGACCCATCTCAGAGAAGCCTGATCCATACCTGCATCCAGTTCTATGACCCCCCATTGAGGTGTTTCACCTTTCAAGACTTTCAGTTGGGACCTCTCTTAGAAGAATATGCATCTTTGGTTGGTTTGCCTATCAAGAGAGAAATTCCTTTTAACCCTGAAATGGTCTTTCCCAGCAATGGAGAGATAGCAAGAGCTTTGCACCTGGAACCTGCTTTGATTGAGCAGCATATGACCTCTAAAGCTGGGATCCCTGGTTTTCATCTGGACTTCCTGATTTCTCAAGCTAGTTTGAAGGCCTCCCTGGGGGATTGGAAAGCTGTTTGTGCATTGTTGGCCTTGAGTGTATATGGAATTGTGTTGTTTGCAGATGAGCCCAGATTCATCAGCAAGAATGCCATCCACCTGTTCATCCTGAAGAACCCAGTGCCAACCTTGTTGGGTGACCTCTATTACTCAGTACATCAGAGGAATGAGAAACAGAGGGGTAAGCTAGTGAGGTGTTGTGCTCCACTATTCCATGCTTGGCTTCTCAAGCATCTACCCAGGACAGATGCATTCCTGAATCCTCATCAGCAAAGCAACTGGGCTAAGAGGCTCACTACTCTCACTGCAGCAGACATCAGATGGTGCACCCAAAGCACCAAGGGCAGAGATATGATCACAAGCTGTGGGCACTTTCCCAATGTACCTTTGGTAGGAGTTAAGGGAAGTATCAACTACAACCCCCTACTGTTCAAGAGGCAATCAGGCTATGCACTGGTTCATGCTCCTAGGGAACAAGACCTGGTTGAGACCCTCTACTGTGAGAACAAGATCAGTTTGACTGTTGTTAGGCAGGCTGCCTGGGCCTGGGATCATGTTCAAACCAAGGGAATCACCATTCTGGGGAAGTGCAATAATGTGGCATCAGCCCAATATCATGAGTGGTCCTATGCTAGGGCCCAAATCTCAGGATTGCCCTTCACCATCAAAGACATGCCTGAGTCATCATCAGCACCACCCCCTGCTACTGTCAGTTTGGAAGAGTTTGAAGGCTTGAAAGAAAGAAATGAGAAGCAATCCCAAGCCCTGCAGAAGACCCTCAGGGAGAGGAGTGAAGGTGTAAGGGAGATTGAAAGATTGGAGAAGCTGAGAGTGGAACACTTGACTAAGATTGAGAAGTCTGGAGACTATATCAACAAGTCTAAAGCTGGTGAGCAGATTCTGAAAAATGCTTGTAAAGAAGCCCAGTTCCAAAGAGCAAGGACAGACTTGTACTTGAAAGAGAGTCAGGCCAGGTGGGTCCGGATCACTGAAGCCCGTACTCTAGAAGACAAGAGAGTTCAAGATAAGATGGAGCAGATGGAAAAAGCCCTGGCAGTAGCCCAGGAGGAAATTTCAGAGTTAAAAATCAAAGCTGGAGTGAAGAAATCCAAAGACCAAAGCCAGAACAAGAAGTTGACTACAGCTGTTGCAACAAGAAACCTTCTCATCAGGAATCTTACGGAGCATCCGGCTGATCCTGTGACCGAAGCACTTCTCAAGGAAGTTCGTGAGGATGAGTTCGGCCTTGGAGTCTGATTATTTGCTTGTTGTTGTTCCTTTTCCATGTACTTTTGCTTTTTTGGTAATGTATTTTTGACCCCTTAGAGGGCTAGTGTTGTAAAAAATGAACAATTTGTATTATTTTACCTTTGTAATATATTTGTGTTTGTTTCCATCTGGGTTCACTTCAAAAGCAACTTCAACAGCATCATCTTCAAGGGTCTGGACGGGTCAAAACTGAAAACCAAGCCGGATACCTTGATAGCAAATAAGCATACTGCATTGCATACTAACCCTTTTGTTTGTTTTGTAGGTTTTGTTTTATTGTTTCTAACCTCTGTTGTGACATTCAGGAATTATTGCTCGCCGCAGGCTATTCCCTCTCAACAGGCCACACAGGTACCCAACTAGAAACAACCTTCCGGGCATTCAGATGGACCAGTTGCAGCAAGACCTCAATGAGGCCAGAACCCAGATGGCTAATGAAAGGGTGGAGATGAGAACCCAAATAACTCAGTTCATGGAAGTGATGAATAATTTAGCTCAAAGCCAGGAGAGGCTTAGAGTTCTGGTAGAGGGGAGAACTCAAGATGACCCCCATGTGGGAACTGCTGGCACCAGTAACAATGAAAGGGTGCAACCACATGTTAACCCCCCTGTGTTTGGTCCACATCTACATCCTGAGATTCATATTCCTGCAAACGTTCAGGGAACAGCTACTGCAGCCAGAGTACTTCAAGAGGATCCTCAGGAGGATCAGTTTACAGTCATGGGTGCTGGAGAGGAAACCTATGATAGGAGATTGGATGAGTTGGCTGAGAAGTTGAGGTCCTTAGAATCTCAAAACTCTTTGGGCTTCGACGTCATGGACATGGGGCTGGTAGACGGGGTTAGGATTCCCCACAAGTTCAAGCCTCCATGTTTCGAAAAATATAATGGGACTTCGTGCCCCCGGACTCATCTGCAATCATTTTTGGGAAGGCTGAAGGCCTATACGATGGATGAGAAATTGTGGATGTTTTACTTCGAAGATAGCTTGACTGGAGCATCAAGGGAATGGTATTCCCATCTGACAAGAGCAACTGTAAGATGCTGGAAGGACCTGGCAGAGGCCTTCATCAGACAGTATCAGTATAATCTGGATATGGCACCCAATAGGACCCTCCTAATGGGGATGTCACAATCGTCGAGAGAGAGCTTCAGAGAATATGCTCAAAGATGGAGACAGCTTGCTGCTGCTGTCCAGCCACCTATGTCTGAAAGAGAGATGGCTGATATGTTCATGAATACCCTTCAGGGAACCTATATTGATAGGCTAGCTGCTTTCTCTTCCACCAGCTTCGCAGATGTTGTTATAGCCGGGGAGAGAATTGAAAGCCTATTAAAGATGGGTAAGATATCTGATAATGGTGCTAGTTCGTCCAGTGGTACAAGAAAGCCTTTTGCAGGCCCGAGAAGAACTGGCGAGACCAATGCCATTCACTCCAACAGGGGTAGGCCCCAATATGTTCCAAGAACAATAGCAGCAGTCACTATCCCTGCTCCAGCACACCCACAGCCAGTCTATCAACCGCCGCAACAAAACTTCCAACAACAACCTCAGTATCAGCAGAATCAGTATCCTCCAAGGAACTTCAACAACAACTCCAACAACAACAATCAACAGAGGCCATTCCAACAAAGGCCATCCCAAGTTAACCGAGTGATCGACCCGATCCCAATGCCGTATGCTACCTTGCTGCCACAACTTCTGAAACTCAACCTGGTTGAGCTAAGAACGCTGGCACCTCCGGATCCCAACAGTTTGCCAAGAAACTATGACTCTAATGCTAGGTGTGCTTTTCACTCAAACGCGCCTGGTCACAGTACAGAAAAATGCAGGGCACTGCATATGAAGGTACAAGACTTAGTAGACTCCAAGGCTTTGAACTTTGCACCTCCGCCCAACGTCAACAGAAACCCAATGCCACACCATGGTGGTCCCCGAATTAATGCTATCGAAGAAGACCAACCGTCTTATTTGATAACCAGTGTGGATCAGATCAGGACACCATTGGTGGAAATCAAGGCTCAACTCCGTGAAAGCAATATATTTCCGGGGTGTGAACTAGGGTGCCCCTACTGCAATATTTCTTGGAATGGGTGTGAAGACTTGAGGAACGGCATTGACAGCCTTATTCAGAATGGCCTACTGCAGATCACTACATCATTCCCGGCAAACCCGACGACTTCATCAGCAATGGTTTCAGATCCTCCTACAAATACAGCAACAATTGTTCCCAACAATTCATCAGCAACATCAGCAAGTACCTCATCTGTTCTACCCAATGATCAGTTTTCAACAGTTTCTCCTGCTACAACTTCAGCTTCAGTCCACTTCGACTCTCCATCAACAACAACAACAGTTCTTCCAACAGAACCTTCTACAACACCAGCAAACAATCACGAAGATGTCTCCACTGTTACCATATTCTACGATCCAGAAAACAATTCCGCTTATCATTCAGAAGGTGCTGCTCCCACTAGAGCACCAGTTACAATCTTTTACGATCCACAGACAATAACAGTCCCCTCAGCAGCAGCAATCAGTCCAGTCACCGTCACGGTACCTGGACCTGTACCATATGAAAGCAATAGGGCCATCCCTTGGCACTATGGCTCTGACTTGTACTGTGAAGGGAAAAGAATCACTCTGGAAACATCATCACCTGCACCACAAGTTGATAATGTGGGGGGAGGCGGAGGCTTCACTCGAAGCGGACGTCTCTTCGCTTCACAAGTCCAAAGACCCACTGCCGAAGCAGAAGCTGCTGCCAAGGCAAAGGGTAAAGGACCGGTGCAGGAAGATCCAGCTGCCAAAGAAGCCCTGAAGACTCCATTTGATCAGGAAGTTGATGAGTTTATGAGGATCATCAAAAAGAGTGACTACAAAATTGTGGATCAACTTCACCAGACGCCATCCAAAATCTCCATCCTCTCACTGCTTATGTGCTCCGAAGCCCATCGGAATGCACTACTGAAGGTACTGCACGCAGCTTACGTGCCCGAGGAGATTACTGTCAACCAATTGGAAACCGTTGTTGGAAACGTTACTGCTAGCAATGGGCTAGGGTTTACCAATTCTGACCTGACAGTGGATGGCCGCAATCACAACAAAGCCTTGCACATAACCATGGAATGCAAAGGAGCTGTCCTTTCACATGTACTGGTGGACACAGGATCATCCCTGAATGTCTTACCAAAGAAGGCTCTGGTGAAGCTTGAATATGATGGATTGGCATTGAGACCCAGCAACCTGGTAGTAAGAGCCTTTGATGGCTCAAAGAGATCGGTTCTGGGAGAGATTGAGCTGCCTGTGACAATTGGCCCACAGACTTTTAAAACTATCTTTTATGTGATGGACATTCAGCCCGCCTACAGCTGTTTGTTGGGTAGACCCTGGATTCACGCCGCCGGCGCAATAACGTCTACCCTTCACCAAAAGTTAAAATTTGAGTGGGAAGGTCAAGTTGTCACAATCTGTGGAGAGGAGGACATTTTTGTCAGCCACCTGGCAACCTACAAGTACATTGAAATGGATGGAGAGATCCATGAAACAATGAGCCAGGGGTTTGAAGCGTTGAATGTGAATGAAGCATCTGCTGTATCTGGTACCCCAATGTCGTCTTATCAACAAGCCCGGAAGGTTGTTGAAGAAGGAACTGCCCAAGGCTGGGGCAAGGTCTTAGCTGTGGAGGAGAAGAAGGACAAATTTGGGTTGGGTTACAGACCAACTCAACATCAAGCAAAGGCTGCTGCAGAGCCTGGTTTTGTCAGTGGGGGGATGCTTACCCCTGATGCTATCAACTGTTTGGAAGACGAGCTGGAAGAGGAGCGCAATCTGGAGAATTGGATTCGTCCAAAGATCCCGGGGAGCAGTGTCTCGAACTGGTCTTCCCAGGAAATTATAAGAGTTACTCATGCAGAGTAATTATTATTTCCTGTATTTTTTATATAGCATGCATCAAAGTCTTGCATCTTGCCCAAGATGACAAGACTCATTTTGTAACCAGGGCCATCCGTACTTTTGTGCAAACAAGATTAAATTAATGAAATATCAGACAATCTTTTTGCAAACGAGTCTTTTTCTTTTCTGCTCACTGTTTTTCCATTTTTCTTTTTGTACAAAAATAAATGGCGGTGTTTTCAAAATGATAACTTCATTTCACTTTTTTCTAAAGCAAGATTAAAATCAATCACTAAAATGAACCGACTTAACCCTTGCAGAGAGTGCCTTCCAGACAGCACCGACAACAGCACAGCTATGACATCGTATGACTTTGACAATCCGATCAATCAAGCTGATGAAGGGGTTGATGAAGAATATGAGCTTCCTGAAGAGCTAGCCAGATTGCTGAGACAGGAGGAAAAAGTCATTACTCCTCATCAGGAGGAGATTGAAGTGATTAATCTTGGTACGGAAGAAAATGTGAAAGAAGTTAAAATCGGGGCCTGCCTGCAAGACTCAGTGAAGAGACAGCTGATAGATCTGCTTCAAGAGTATGTTGATGTGTTTGCTTGGTCCTACCAAGATATGCCAGGGTTGGATACCGATATTGTTGTGCATAAGCTGCCTTTGAGGGAAGAATGCCCACCAGTCAAACAGAAGTTGCGCCGAACTCGCCCAGACATGGCTATGAAAATCAAGGAAGAGGTACAAAAGCAATGGGACGCCGGGTTCCTTGCTGTGACTAGCTATCCACCGTGGGTTGCTAACATAGTACCAGTGCCTAAGAAGGATGGCAAAGTAAGAATGTGTGTTGATTACCGGGATCTGAACAGAGCCAGCCCGAAAGATGACTTCCCATTACCTCACATCGATGTATTGGTGGATAACACGGCTCAGTTCTCGGTATTCTCCTTCATGGATGGATTTTCGGGATACAATCAGATCAAGATGTCACCTGAAGACATGGAGAAGACAACATTCATCACACCTTGGGGCACGTTCTGTTATAAAGTGATGCCATTCGGACTGAAGAATGCTGGTGCAACGTATCAACGGGCTATGGTAACATTGTTTCATGATATGATCCACAAAGAAATAGAATGTTACGTGGATGATATGATCGCCAAGTCCCTTACAGAGGAAGATCACCTGGTAAATCTGCTCAAGTTATTCAAGCGTCTGAGGAAATACCAACTGAAGCTGAACCCCAACAAATGCACATTCGGGGTGCGATCCGGTAAGCTGCTGGGCTTTATTGTAAGCGAGAAGGGGATTGAGGTTGACCCAGATAAAGTCAAAGCCATCCAAGAGATGCCTGCACCAAAGACAGAGAAGGAAGTTCGAGGGTTCTTAGGTAGATTGAACTACATTTCGAGGTTCATATCTCACCTTACAGCAACCTGTGAACCTTTGTTCAAGTTGTTAAGAAAAGAACAGACGGTCAGGTGGAATGAAGACTGCCAGAAGGCTTTTGACAAGATCAAAGAATACTTACAAGAGCCTCCAATCCTTATGCCTCCAGTTGAAGGAAGACCTCTGATAATGTACTTAACAGTATTAGAAGAGTCAATGGGGTGCGTGCTGGGCCAGCATGACGAGTCTGGTCGAAAAGAGTATGCAATATACTACCTAAGCAAAAAGTTTACCGACTGTGAACAACGTTATTCACTGCTCGAGAAAACTTGCTGTGCTTTAGCGTGGGCTGCTCGCCGACTGAGACAGTATATGTTGACCCACACTACTTTGTTGATATCCAAAATGGACCCAGTTAAGTACATTTTCGAGAAGCCAGCTCTTACCGGACGAGTTGCAAGATGGCAGATGATTCTCACAGAATACGACATACAGTACACATCTCAGAAAGCCATCAAGGGCAGTGTACTATCTGAATATCTTGCTGAGCAACCCATTGATGACTACCAGCCTATGAGGTTCGACTTCCCTGATGAAGACATCATGTTCATTAAAGCGAAAGATCATGAAGAGCCCATTCACACTGAAGGGCCCGACCCCGGAGAAGAGTGGACTATGATGTTTGACGGGGCTGTTAATATGAATGGCCGTGGTGTTGGTGCAATACTCATTACACCTAAAGGGGTTCACATGCCTTTCTCGGCAAAGCTCACTTTCAACTGCACTAACAACGAAGCTGAATACGAAGCTTGCATTATGGGTCTTGAGGAAGCCATTGACCTCAGGATCAAGACATTGACCGTATTCGGAGATTCAGCTTTGGTAGTCAATCAGACCAACGGAAGATGGTACACCCACCAAGATCATCTGATACCTTACAGGGATTATACAAGAAGGTTATTGACTTTCTTCACAACAGTCAAGCTTGAGTATATCCCTCGGGACGAGAATCAGTTTGCGGATGCTCTTGCTACCATTTCATCCATGATCAAAGTTCAAGCTGCTAACTTTGTACCTCAGGTTTCAGTATCGAGACTTGATAGACCAGCATATGTATTTGCAGCAGATATTGCTAAAGATGATAAGCCTTGGTTCCATGACATCAAGTGCTTCTTGGAGGATCAAACGTACCCACCTGGGGCATCTTCCAATGATAAAAAGACTTTAAGAAGGCTTGCTGGAAGTTTCTTTCTGAACACTGATGGATCTTTATACAAAAGGAACTTTGATATGGTGCTTCTCAGATGTGTTGACAAGACGGAAGCGGATTTACTGATGCATGAAGTGCACGAAGGATCCTTTGGTACCCATGCAGGAGGGCATGCCATGGCTAAGAAGTTGTTAAGATCAGGCTATTACTGGATCACAATGGATGCAGACTGTTGTGCCTACGCCAGAAAATGCCATAAATGCCAGATTTATGCAGACAAGGTGCATGTGCCTCCCAATCCCCTGAACATAATGTCTTCACCATGGCCCTTTGCTATGTGGGGCATTGACATGATTGGCAAAATTGAGCCAACTGCTTCGAACGGCCACAGATTCATCCTGGTTGCCATTGACTATTTCACCAAGTGGGTTGAAGCAGCCTCATATGCAAATGTCACAAGGCAAGTGGTAGCCAGATTCCTGAAAAGAGATATCATCTGTCGGTATGGAGTGCCCGAGCGAATCATTACTGATAATGGTTCCAACTTGAACAACAAAATGATGGCAGAGCTGTGCCGGGACTTCAAGATCCAACATCACAATTCTTCTCCTTACAGGCCAAAGATGAACGGCGCTGTTGAGGCAGCAAATAAGAATATCAAGAAGATTGTGCAGAAGATGGTAATCACCTACAAAGACTGGCATGAAATGCTACCGTTTGCCTTGCATGGGTACCGCACATCAATCAGGACATCCACTGGGGCAACACCGTATCAACTTGTGTATGGTATGGAAGCAGTCCTACCTGTTGAAGTTGAACTACCCTCCCTACGGGTACTAATGGATGTCAAACTGGGTGAAGCAGAATGGGTTCGGTCCCGATACGAGCAACTGAGTCTGATCGAAGAGAAGAGATTGGCTGCAATCTGCCATGGGCAGTTATATCAGAAGAGAATGAAGAGAGCCTTCGATCAGAAAGTCAGGCACCGAGAGTACCAAGTGGGAGATCTTGTGCTGAAAAGAATCCTCCCTCCTCATACAGACCACAGGGGCAAATGGACTCCAAATTACGAAGGACCATTCGTCGTCAAGAAAGTCTTCTCTGGTGGAGCACTGATGCTCAGCACCATGGATGGTGAAGATTTTCCATCCCCTGTGAATTCAGATGCAGTTAAAAAATACTTCGCATAAAATGACCCGCTGGACATAAAAACAGAATGTAAGTCCAGGCAAAAATAGGGCATCCCGGCGAGTCAAAAACAGAATAAAAGACTCGGGCAAAAATAAGGGAAATAATTAAAAATGTACACCCGCTGAGTTGAAAAGCCGCATTGGACAGCTCAGGCAAAAATGGGTATCCCGATGGATTGAAAACCCGAAAGGGCGATCCATGCAAAATAAGGGAATAAGCGAACAACTGCATTCTGAATTCGTCTGTATCACCTACAACTTGGTAAGCTCCAAGGGATCAAGCTGCAATCAGAATCAACTCTCTCCAGAAAGCAAGACGAGAAGAACGTCATTGTCATACGAGTCATAGCGGGAGAGGAAGCTCCTTGAAAGCATCGCCAGCACCGCCAGCACTTTATTTCTCAATTTGTAACAATTTCCTCATTTCAGGAGATATGTTTCTCTGACTGTATCTTGCCAATTCAGGGCACACGAATTAATATAATCAGATTTTCAGTCATGTCTCGTTTTTTACATTTATGTTTTGCAAAGAGTTGTCTGATGTCTCTAAAAACACAATTGCATAAGTACAGATGCCTCTCTCTAAAAATAAAACACATGCTTGCAGGGAATATACTTACTCTCGAAAGTACTTATTTCCTATGACGGAATCTCAGTAAAAGATACCTCGGGACCATTTGTGCGTTTCTTTATCTTTGCAGGATTGCAGGTATCCAGAACACAACCTGGGGCATGCCAGTTGCGCCTTAGCAAGATGGCGAATCGTTATCAACTCGGTCTATCTTCCACGTGGCAATGGGATGTGCCCATCTCCCCAGCGGAGCTGTCAAATCAGCATACACTCAATCTCAGCATCCGAGATGCTCTATCCCCAGCTGAGCTGCTCCCCATTGCTCTCCCCAGCTGAGTTGCCTCTCGCTTCCCCAGCCGGGTTGCCATTTTTCCTCAACAGAATACAGAAATCGAGGAATCATCTCCCCACGGAGCTTCAAGCCTCTATTCAGAAGAGCAACGCACGGAGAAGATCACAACAGAGTACAGAAAGCTTCTACAAACCCCAGCTGGGTTTCTCATTTATAAAGATATGTCAGTCGGTGGCATATATCCCCAAGCAGATACCTCCTTAGATCTACCAGTGATCTCATACCCAGCTGGGATGTCCATTTCAAGCAGATCGACCAGAGATCTTGGCGGCAACGGGATCCGAATCCCGGATCAGTGTCTCTTTGCATAATCATAGCATTCGCATCATATTCACCCCCAGAGCGTAGCATTCCGTCTAATACGGAGCATTACGGCAAAAAAAAAAATCAAATGCATAGCATAATCATAAGTCATGTTGTGATTTGAACACTTGTAAATATTGACAATCTGTCGGCATACAGAATACATCCCCATCAGAGTCCCGGCAAAAGCAGTTGCCCCATATCACAAACACCAGTGCATATCTCCTTTTTGATACCCGTCCGTATCATCATTTCCCAGCAGGTTGCCTGAATACACTTTACAAACCAAGATCACCAGTATTGCAGATACATCCTGACACTCGTCCGTGTCGTGTCACCAGCAGAAAGCCAAAGACACCCTCTTTGCACTTACATATACCTATACACTTTCTTGACACCCGTCCGTGTCATATCCCCAGCATGGTCGCCTAAACTTGTATATACACTTTCCTGACACTCGTCCGTGTCACTCTCCCCAGCAGATAAACACTCATCTATACAATACTCATACTCACTGCTCATTGGTACACCTACTCAGATACTCGTCCGTATCTTATATACACCATGTATATCCCCGCAGATTCGACAGTAGTCCTTGTTCTTTGTTAACCAGTTGGTACTCGTCCGTACCATCATCTCAGAACATTGCGTCTAATGTTTGTTTCTACATGATACTCGTCCGTATCATAGTCTTAAGGATGCTCGTCCGCATCTTTAATCCATACACCGTGTCAAACACTTATGTCTTCATGAATATAGATGCTCGTCTGTGTCTACTATTCCCCAGAAGGATACTTTCGGATGCAACACTCGTCCGTGTTCCTTGTTAACCAGTTGATACTCGTCCGTATCATCAGCTCTGAGCACGTGTCAGTTTGTTTCTACATGATACTCGTCCGTATCATAGTCTTAAGGATGCTCGTCCGCATCTTTAATCTATACACAATACCAAACACTTATACCTTTTGTTTCTTGGATGTAAACGCTCGTCCGTGTTTACTATCTCCCCAGTAGATTGCCAACAAATTTTCTTTTTATCTAACACTCGTCCTGTGTTATGATACCTCTGAGAGCAGCCATACCCTGCTGAGTGGTCGTCCTCCACTTCTTGATGGTCGTCCTCCATCATGCTCATCCGATGGCCGTCCCCATCGTTGATTTTAGCAGCCGTCCCCTGCTAGGTGGTCATCCTCCACCTTTTGATGATCGTCCTTCATCACTTTATCCAATGGCCGTCCCCATTGTTGATTTTGGTTATCTGACATTCGTCCTATGTCATGATAAGCTTTGAGAGCAGCCGTCCCCTGCTGAGTGGTCGTCCTCCACTTCTTGATGGTCGTCCTCCATCATGCTCGTCCGATGGCCGTCCCCATCGTTGACCTTCTCTATCCGATGGCCGTCCCCATCGTTGATATTTTGGCAGCCGTACCCTGCCAGGTGGTCGTCCTCCACCTTTGATGGCCGTCCCCATCATATTTCTTTTATACCCAACAGAGCAGCCGTCCCCTGCTAGGTGATCGTCCTTCACCTTTGATGGCCGTACCCCATCATCTGTTTATTTCATTTATTCTTTAACCCGATGGCCGTCCCCGTCGTGGTCCCTTTTCCTTTTTAGCCCGATGGCCGTCCCCATCATATTTCTTTTATACCCAACAGAGCAGCCGTCCCCTGCTAGGTGATCGTCCTTCACCTTTGATGGCCGTACCCCATCATCTGTTTATTTCATTTATTCTTTAACCCGATGGCCGTCCCCGTCGTGGTCCCTTTTCCTTTTTTAGCCCGATGGCCGTCCCCATCGTTGGTTACTTTACCTTTATGAACTTGATGGCCGTCCCCGTCATGTTTCATTAGTCCTCAGAATTTTGCAGCTCTATCTTGATGGCCGTCCCCATCATGATATTTTATTTTCCCAGCTAGTCGGCCGTCCCCGTCTTAGCTTTACCTTTTATCCCCAGCATGTCGGCCGTCCCCGTCATTGCTTTATACACTTTACCAGCATGTCGGCCGTCCCCGTCATCGCTTTGCTTCACATACCACCTTACCCAGCAGTCGTCCTCTGCTCGACGGTCGTCCTCCGTCGCCCATACTTTACGATATACTTTGTTTTGCTCTTACAATCTATATCCCTTTTCTTCTTCATTTCTGTGAGTGCAAATTTTGGACTGTCTTTGGTATTCAACCACAAGTTATCTTGTTTGCCTGTTAAGCCGCCGCTTACAACCTGCACAGCTAACTCATGCTTGAATAGGGGCAGCTGTAAACACCCCAAATTTGCCCTCACCCATTCACACATGACTTGTGATCATCTCATATGCATAAACACAATCACATCATCTCATGTCTCATTTGGTTTCACTGGATAGTTTCTAAGGCATCTGCACCTAGGGTTGGTGATCTGAGCAGCCTCAGGGCATCTTGAGCCATTCCAAAGGCCACTAATCAACTCAAAGGGGTCCATGTGTGTTCTTATATCATGTTACATCCTCACAAAGTCAAAATTGCAGAAGGATCACAAGAACTAGGGTTTGAGTGGATGCAGAGCCAGGATGAACTGCACAGTTGACTGAAAATTAGGGTTTTGGTTTCAGAGGCCATAACCCCAAATTTTTTGGTCATTCTTGTTTCCATTGATCTCTATATGGTATGGGGAGTATGCATATCAATTTTCATGAAGAAATTCCATGGGGAAGTCATCTGATCAAGAGTTGACTTTTCAGACAAGTCAGTGTAAAATCAGGGCATCTGAGGCCCCCAATGACCCAACCAATGGGTGGTCTTCAGCATTTTGAGTGTATATGATCTTTATTTGATCATGGAAGAAGTTTGAAGTTCATGGAAATCAAGAATTTAGGTTTTTTGCAAAAGTTGACTTTTTGGGTTTTGTTGACTTTTCAAGAATGCACCATTTTAGGTCAATTTTCAAGCCTTGATTCATGATCCAAAAAGGCTTCAAATGAAAAAACTTTGGTCATGAAAGTTGTAGATCTCATCTTTCCCTTTTCAAAAAGTACAAGAACATGATCTAACTCTTCATGGATCAAAAGTTATGGCCATGCAAAGTTGCCAAAAATCATTGTTTTTCAAGTTATGCACCAAGTGGAAATTTTGCTAAGTCTTGAATCAATGCATGATTGCTGCCTCAAATTCATGACAAACCAGCATGTGAACATCCTCTAAGTCACAAAAATCAGAAATGGACCAAGTTTGCTCATGGTTTGGTTCATGAAACTTGATTTTTCTCATGGAAATCCATAAAGCTAACCAAGTTGCAAAACACTCATGAGCTTTCAACCAACTTGCTGCATTGAGCCTTGGGTCAAGCCAACCTCTCACACTCACCATGCTGCACCAGAACCCAAGTTGTCCTTGCCTAGTATCATGCCATGCCCTATCTTACACAAAAGTGGACTTTGAGCAAAAAGCAACTCACCTATCATAGCAGGCCATGTCACATCAAGAGGCCAATCAGAATTGTTTATTCATTCATTTTGCTGGCCATATCACATAGAGGCCAAGGCTGAAACAACACCATTCATCACTTACACAAAAAACACCCCAACTTGCAACTTCATTCGATTTTCATTACACAGCCTGCAAACACCCAAACCTTTGCCTCCATTCATCTCACCTTGATCTATAGAACACAAAGCATCAAGAAACAAAGCCAAAAACACCCTGAATCCCCATCTGCCATAGCTCACCTTCATGCTGCAGATTCTATCGAATCTCTCTCTACAAGCCACAAACATATCAACCAACACCACAAGCCTTCTCAACACACCTCATAGGTCATAAACAACCCTTCTTCACAGCCTGAAAGTGCCAAGAACTCATCTGCCATTGTTGACTGAGCAGAAGCAGTTCTCTTCGAAACTCATCATCCAACAAATATAAATTCCATTTGAGCATTCACGCAACTTTGGGGGACCAAGAGGAGCAGATTGAGCAAGGAGAAGAGGCCTGAAAGTTCCAAAATCAAAGGTTGCAAATCTCAGGTAGCTCCAAATTAATTTTTCCAGAAATCAATTTGATTGTTACAAACTTGCTCTACATGTCTTGCTGGTCATTCTGGTACCATTGGTTTTGAAAATGGTTGCGTTTTGAGAGTTTAATTGCTGTTTGAAGCTCACGAACCCTAGAATTTGTTTTCTTCGATTCAGCCTGTTTAGGTTAGATAAATTTGTTTTAGTTTAGGGGTTTAGTTCATGAGGTGTTGGAGATCATTTCCCATAGCTTAGTTTTCATTTATGATGCGTTTTGAGAGATCTTGAAGATTTTCAGGTGACCCTCTGGCCGGAGAAGATGACCGGAGGTCTTCTCCGGCCACCTGAATGTAATTAGGGCTTAATCCCATAATTAGTGTAAGTTTGAATGCTGGCCGTGGATATGCGTTGACCCATTGACTTCCCTCCAGATTGAAAGGTCCAGATCATTGCAATTAGCCCTAATCCACGTGTTAGGGTTAATTAACCACGTTTTATTTAATTTGATCTGAAGCAATCTGGGCCTCTCATTCTGGCGCGCAGTCAACCCCATTTGAATCCTGGACGCATCCTGGCCATCCATCCTGCATACTTCAGTCTTAATTCATTTTAATTCATTTTTCTTTCATTTTATTTGTATAATTATTTTAAAATAGTTAAAAAAATCATAAAAATTATGAAACTTTTTCTTTAAGGTTTTATTAATTTTTATGACACAAAAACATTTTTATTTTATTTTTTATCATTAAAAAAGTATTTTTAAATATTTAAAAGATTATTTTTAATTGATTAATGAGAATTAATTAATTAAAAATACTTTTAGGTATTTAAAAATTACAAAAAAATTCATGAAATGTTCTAAGACATTTAGAAACATTGTCCAACCTTCAAACCAAATTTCTTTTTTGATCTTGATGCATTTTAAGAATTTTTCATTGAATTAAATCATTTTGGATGCATTATTTTGATCATATGTTTGAAAATTCATTTCTGTCTTTTGGTAAAGGTTGAGACATTGATTCTTTTTGCATTGTTTTCCATTTGACATGTAGCTTCAAGGATAAAAAGGCCATGATTTGATCTTGCATTTTCTAATTGATTGGCATTTCTTTTGTTACAAACCCTAAAAAACCCTAATAACTTGTAAAATTCATAACTTGAGTTTGGTTGAGAGTTGAGAGCTCCCCTTTGGGCAGTGGTTCATTATAGGTCTAGGGTTTCTTTAGGTACCATTTTCCATTTTTCATATTAGGGTTTGCTCCTGTTTTTGGTTTGTGTTTGATGTTTGTTTCATGAACCCTAATTTGGGCTTTCCCTTTGCATCATTCTTGCATTTCCTTGCATGACTTGACTTGCCATTGCACTTTGTGCATTCTTATGATTCATTTGACATCTTAAGACATGTAGAAAGCATCATTGATCATTGCATTGCATATTTGCCATGTCCTTTGTCTTGTATGTTCCATAACATTTCCTGTTCATTCATGCTCCTCAACTTGCATCATTTGCATCCATGACTTTGTATGAACATCTCATTGTCTTGTCTCATGTTCATAGCACTCCATAGCATCATCATCATCATCAACATGCTTCTGGTTTTTGCTTATCATATCATTTCATCTCATTTAGCATTGTATTGCATTTCTTTCTAACATTTCAGGTGGTAAGTAAGCTTGAGAAGTGAATTTGCCTTCACTTCTCATAACTTCTCTTTTCATCTCTCTTGCATCCATTGCTGCATTTCTATTTGTGTTTGAGATTGAGCTTGCTCATTCTTGCTCCTCCCACTTTCTTTCTTCAAGTGACTTGACTTCTTGGATGAAGCAAGTCACTTTGCTTCTCTTGATCTTGTTCATCTGCTCCCTGGTGGTTCATCTGAAGATTGTTCTTGAAAACCTCACAAACATTAGGACCAACCAAGCATGATAATGAATTAGGGTTTTGATTAGTCTCCCCCATAGTTTTTACCTTTGTGTCTCTCCTTGAGTCATCTCCCCTCACCTCATAATCAGGGACTAAACCCTCAAGGCTTTAAGACTTTGTGATTAAGATCATGCCTGCATCCTTCTTTTAGGATGGAGTGTATAACTTTAATCCTAAGTCTTGGACCCTTAAGGTGTTGAACTCTCTTAATTAATCCATCTAATAATCATCAAGACATTACACTTGTAACTTGGGCCTTGCATTAGGGTTCTAATTCTTCCTTAATTGGTTAAGAAGGACTAACCCTAAAGTTAATGGACAAGTCCCCCTCAAGTTGTCTTACAAATCATAAAAAACACTTCATCATCATATCATTAATAAAATCCACTTAATCAAAGGTTTGTTCTGTCATGGGTTTAATCCCTAATCATGGATTAAGCTGAGGATCCTTCCTCAGCTTGAACACCCTCATCTATTATCCTTCTTTTAGGATAGTGTAATGAGCCTGTTAAATCCCTGATTATGGCTTAACCTCATTACTTAACACTAAACAAAAATCACAAAAACATCTAATTAATCACAAGTAGGTTAATGATCTTAACCCTACATCAAAGGTGATTAAGTGTGAGAATCTGACTTCACACTTAAGGTAATTCTCATTACCCCTAATCAGAGGGATGATGTGATGAGTTTACCAAATCCATTGATTTAAGTTTAAGCTCATTATCTTATGACAAAATCCAAAAAGAAGTAAAAGACTGAAAACTCAAAAAAACAAACAATAATCGTCTCCTCCGGGATTCTTTTCTCATCTCATTCACTCATAACCGAGAATTTGCTTCTTCCGTCTAATGCAAGACAGTTTGCATCTGTGCCAGACAGATCATACACTTGAGCATAGACTGCAAGCAGTTCACAAGTCAATTCATCTTTCAATCTCTTTGGGTCGAACTACGGTGTTCTGACTTCCTCATTGCACGAGAGGATACGTAGGCATAACTTAACAGTTATCGAACAAAAGTCTCTGTATATTCCCCCTCTTCCAGCATCTTTCTCTTAGCCTCATTATCATGAGCAATTCATTCTCATTCTTACACTGACACATCATTATACACTGCACTTCTTTTGCACTGACACCTGTACATTCTTTTCTAGCTATTTTACACACAGATTGCACTGACACTACCCCTTTTAAACACAAATCTTCTAAGCGTGGATCCCGTCGAGTACGACGGACAATCTGGGTGCTAATACCTTCCCAGGTTGTAACCAACCCCCTTTCTCAGTCTCTCTGGTTCGCAAACCGTCTTATCCATCTTTTTCTAGGTTTATGCAGCATTACCTTTCCTCCGGGATAAAAATGCCTAGCTGGCGACTCTATTCATCTCCAGTGAGTTCACGGCTGTGTGTTCTCATTGTCCCTCTCGCCGACCGTTCGCGTCTGTACCTTTATTTGGGCCAGTCCCATTTATCGGGAGCGACACTATGATCTTTTATTCGAAGGGACTTGATGATTTTTACTTAGGTAACCATACTAAGACACCCATACATTCAAGGGACTTGACCATTTTTGTAAGGTAACAGGAGGAGAAACCCTAGGGGTGTATGTGTGAGAAGTGTGTTGTATTCGATTATTTTATCTTTTAATTAATGGGCTAAGTCCATTTATTGTTCACATGCATTCTTTTCACACCTTATTATTACTAACCACGCAATTAATAATTTACGGAATTAAAAGCAGAAAATAAACCATATACTATTACATCATGGGGGTACATATTTTAAACCCGGAAGTGTGGAAAATAAAAGTGTGGAAAATTAAATGTTACAAGATAAATAATAATCCTATACATTTTTCTAATAAAATCAAATAGCAAAATAAAATAAGGAGAAAATTAGGAAAATGTTTTTAAAGTCCTAAAGCCTAAATTAATAATTTTAATAAGGAGGAACTTAATTAATTAAGAGAAATTAATTAAAATTTGATTAAGAAAGTAATTGTGTCAAAAGTGTTAATTAATTAAAATCATGTTAAAAGATTAAGTAAATTAGGGTTAGAAACAAAATTTTAAAATTAATTAAATCCTAGTTACTAGGTTAAAAAAAATTGATTACAACATAAAACTAATTTTGTTTGTAAAAAATAAATTGATTAATTAATAAAAATAATTAAGTTAAAAAACATTTATGATTTTTTTATTTATAAAATAAAAGGAAAATATATTAATTTTATAAATTATTATTGGTTTTTAAAAAAAGTTAATTGTTTGTTAATTTAATTAATTGAAATAAAAAACTAGAAGAAAATCATAAAGAAAAAGGTTAGAAAATATGAAAAATAAGCAAATAATAAAAAAAAAATTAGGGGGAGGGTCGTTGGGTATCGAACCCACCCCCTTGAGCTTGCAAACGTTCACCCTTGTCAACTGAGCCACATGCGCATGCGTAATATTCAACAGCAATAAGTAATTATATAATAAACAATAAACGAAAATTAAAGACGGCCAATCGCGCGCAGTCATACCATCGTCTTCTTCCTTGGCACCTGCGAGTTTTGCTGCGATTTTCGTAGCAAATTTCCTGAAATTAACATCAATTAAACGCAAGTTTTAACGCATATGAACCACCCATTCCTACTAATTTCAACCTCAGGAACTCAATGGTACAATTTGTTTGGCCTAAAAGTGGCTGAATCATGAGTTTCAAAGTTTAGCTTCTTCATCTATATTATATATAAAGAGGATACACCATTTTGGAGTGGACAATTTTAGTTCCAAAAATACCATTTATTTTTTTAATAAATAAAAATAATAAAAATAATAGTGTTGTTAATAACTTCTATTACTTCTATATTATATATAAAGAGGATACATCATTTTGGAGTGGACAATTTTAGTTCCAAAAATACTTTTTTTTTAATAAATAAAAATAATAAAAATAATAGTGTTGTTAATAACTTCTATTACTTTTTACTTCAAATAACCCATTACTTTTAACTTCCACTAACTTCCCTAGTAACTTACATAATAACTTTCAATAACCCACTACTATTAACTTTTGTGTTTATTATTTAATCTCTCTTCTATCAATGTGATTTTTTCTCTTTCAATTCATATGACTATTATTATTATTTTATTTTTTTATGGTTCGTTTTTACTTTCTTTTTTTTTTAAATTAAAGATTCGATTTATTCAACATGAACATGAAGTTTGATCTCTACGTGTAAAGAGGAAAACTATTAAATTCTCAATTTTTTTAATATATCAATTGTTTTTATTTACAATTATCTTTAATCATTGCATATAGGTTACTAAGATGTTGAACGAATACCAAATTAACTGGTTTAGAGAAGATGGTGAGGAAAAAGTAAAAAGAGTAAAAATAGATTGAAATTTAATTAATTTAATATTTAATCTAATTTGAACTTTTTTGTTTTATTGTATGTGAAATGTCATTAGTGTGAGAATCCTAATATTTTTGTTATTATTTTGTAGAAGCTTCGTCCGTTGGTTATTGTGAAAAAGTCCTAATATATTTGATTTGATTTTTGTGGAACCATATAAATCTATTTGGTTTGATTTTTGTATAACTACTCCAATTTATTCAGTTTCATTTGTTTTATTTGTGTTAAAACTTTAATTTTATGGTACTATATGATTTTTTTTCTTTTTGTTTAGTAAGAATATGATTTTTTTTTTCTTTTTGTTTAGTAAGAAAAGTATTTACTCATTGATTTGTATATATTTTGGTTAAATCTATAGAAGGTGATGCGCTGTGCTAAAGGGAGAATGATTCTTGAGAAGATTAGCAACGGTGGAATATTCCAGATGCAATTAACAAGATATTCTGATATGATTACGATATTATGAAGATGCTTTGGAATTATAAGCTTTTATATTTTGATTTTAATTATAATTTATTTCTTAAATGTTACAAAATCTATTATATGATATGATATGATATGATATGATATACTTGCCTTTGTCTTGAAGGTTTTTAGAGTCGAGACTCTAACTTTGATCTAGCATTTTAAGATTTACTACAATTGATAATTTGTGATGGAGGAGTGAAGTTTCAATGGATATCATGTAGGATACCACACGATGGCAAAAAACACAATTGCACAATCATGGGATAGATAGTCCTTGTCTTTTTCTATGTTATTTTTTTTATCAAATAAAATAAAACTCTCATATTATAGGTAGATTTAATGTAAATTTATTATTTTTCCTGTACATGGACTTAATTAATTTGTTTATCTAACCTTATTTTGTAGGATATTTGTCAATGAATGCACAACATATAGATACAAAAGTGTTGGAACATAAGAAAATGGAATAAATGTTCTTTTAAAAGAGTTACATAATACATTTTTAGAGGTATTGTTTTTTACTCTACAAATGTTGAATTTTGGTTCATTTATTCAGCTTATAGATAATTTTTTTACTTTCTTAAATTTGGATAGGGGTTTCTATTTATAGTTTATTTTTGGTTGAAAATCCTTGAAAATTATTCATTACATTTTGTCTGTTTACTAAGAGCTTTTACTTTTGAAGAAAAAATAAAGAGGAATACATTTGGTTGGGTTTAAAGTTAATGCCTGCTAAACCAATTAATTCTAAGGACAATAAGGCATTAAGTTTTGTGTGGTTCAGGATAACAAATTCATAGTGATTGCTTCATTGTAAGTTGTTATTAAGAAATGACAATCGGTTATCTATAACTATCTATGGAAGATATAAAGAATTTTGGGCTAACTGTTTTTCTTACCTATTTTGTCCTTTAAAGTATAGTTTATTTATTTTTGTAAACATAAAATGCTAATAAAAAGTGCAGTTATTTTAGAGAATTATCTTAACGGCCAATAGGAATCTATAACTGCTACAGAGGTTGTTTTTTCAATTTATTTTATAAATCTCTCAAAATATAATTGTTTCAATACAAATTGGTCACAATTAGTAAATAAAAATTGTTTATTTAATACATTTAATATATGTAGAAATTAGATAAAAACATGTTCATATGATGATGTTTTATAATTTATGGCGAATGAGAGGTAAATAAAAAAAATCTTCAATTATTTACTCTCTTTTGATTACCAATTTGTAACTCTCTCCCATTATGTGTTTCTAATTCATATTTAAAACACATATGTCTTTCTTTACCATTTAAAAACATTCATTAAAAGCTGAAAGAAAATGGTTAATATAGGACTACTTTGCTTCTTCTTCTTTTTTTATGTTTATTTTTTCAAATATCATTTATTAACATTGGAATAAATGAATACCCAAAAAAAAATTTTCCCCATTTAAGATTATATTTGTTTATATTGTAAAAATGTAATACTATTTAAATGTAAGAGAAAAAATTCATACTGATTAGAGAAGTATCAAAAGACATCCATAAGGTATTTGTATTTTTTTATCCTATGTATCTTGGCAGTAGAATCAATGGTATTGTTAACCATGAACTATTTGCTTCTATCAAAATGGTGAATTCTTGGGCGGTTTGTTTAAATATGTTTATGAAGGAATTGTTGTTTGTTTAGTTGCACTTTTACTTTTTTCTATACATGTACTTTGTCTATGACAATGTTTCTTTGTAGTAATCGAGCCAATTATTTTAACAATTCTTTACAAAGACAATGAGAGTGTAAATAGTTTGAGAGTATAAAGATAAAATTTATTTATTTTTAAATGTATTTTTTTACCGTAATACCTCTTTCTAACCTCTAAATTATTTCACTCATATTATTGATTTAATTGAAAAAAATTGGTTGAATAATGGTATGTCACAATACGATCCTTGGTATTCATAAGAAAAATTAATTTGAAAATATTACGTATTACAATTTTTTTGGTAAGTATCTGAATAAATATGCTAGACCTCATCATATAAATAGTTTACGTTAAAATCAATCTTATAAAAATTACATTGTTGACTTTTGTTGACTTTTTAAAGAACATGTAATGTCTTGAATCATATCTCTCAAATGAAGCTTTTCTGGCCTTGGCTTGTGAGACACAAAGTTGTAGAGAATTGAATTTCCTTAAAAATGAGCTTTGGATGGGAAATTTATGATGAAGCATGTGAAAATTATGGTTGGTCAAAGCACAATTGACTTTTTCTACAAAAACCCTAATTTAGTAACTTCTGATTCTTGATGAATTTGAGGTTCCCTTGATGAATCATGATCAACCCTTGATAAAATGTTGAATCTTAATTTATAATCTTTATGTTGACTAAAAATCTTGAAGTTTGACTGCATGTTGACCACAGTTGACTTTTTGACCAAGTTAACTGATTTTTGATTATCTAGGCATCTGACTGACCAAACTTGTAGGGTAAGTATTGAAACTTGACATGAGGATCCTTTGAAGTATATGGGATATCATGAAGTCCACTTGAAGCTTTGGTAAGTCCAATTTACGTTGGGAAACTCCAAACCCTAATTTAAGATCCATTGCTTAGGAGGAGACTTTGTCTGATGAAACCTTGAATCCCTTTGAGCAATTGAGAATCTTGTGACTATTAGGAGACCTCTTGAGGTATATTGTCTTGAAGATGTGAGGGCAAATTTTGGGGTACGACAAAGAGCTTTGGTAACATTGATGAGGTTGCTATTCAAGCTAAGAGGGTCAACTTTGATCTTCACTCTCAGTCAGACGCTTTTGGTTACTCAAACCCATCAAACTCATGGAGGATGGAAGAAGGGTCAATGGGCATCTTTAACGAAAATTCCTTCTTCAGTGGTATGTCATATGTAAATGTCCTTAAATCCAAAATACATTCTAACCCTTCCAAAATACTTGGGAAAGAGAAAAAGGCTCTTCATTCTAACTGTCTTCCTCATCTCTCTTTCAACTCCATTGATAAGGAAGATTGGAGTAGACTCTAAAATGTTTATTTATGGATCGTTGAGAATTCAAGAATGTCTCATAACATTCAAGAATGAAGACCACTTTGCAATCAAGGTTACTCCTCTTGGAGCCAACTTTTGTTTACTTAAATAAAGATAATAGGGGGTGGTTGAGCTTATGGCTTCTGACAGGTTGAACCAATTGTTCAAGAAGGTGTGAAAATGGGACCCAAAAGGCGTGGACAAAGAAAGAGTGAATTGACTTAGAATCTATGGTATTCCATGCCATGCATGGAAACTAAATTTTTCAAAACTATCAATAAACTTATTGGTGTTTACATCTGTTCGGGTGATAGTACAAGAACTTAATCAAGGATGTATGTTGCTAGAATTCTAGTGAGAACCAAATGTTTCATGGTTCTAAATGAGACACTCAACATGAAGATTAGTGGAATCCTTTATCGATTAAAAATCGGTAGATTAAAATGGACCTCTTCACATTTGCATGAATGGCGGAAGCTTAAATTTTGAATCTTCATAATCTTCAGACTCTAACTCAGATACCTGTTATGATGAACGTTTTAACGTGGATGGCTTAAACTTAGACACGGAGGTAGAGACATAGGAGAGGGTAGTGAAACTTTTATATATATCCAAGCCAATAAAAATTATGATATTTTCATGGGGAATGATACGAGTGCTAACATGAATTTGGCATTGTTATAAATCGATTTTGAAGTCAACGAACCTTGTTTTAACAATAAGGAACATAAAATGTTGATTTGAATTGGAACCTCCAAACTTAAGTCAACTCCTTTTGTGTGCCCTCAATGTCGTATCTAAGAAATCCAAGATGAAAAAGTTGTGTGATGTGTCTGACAAAGAGGATTTAATCGGCTCTAAATTTCATGGACCTCCGGATCTCTCTCCCATTAATTGTTATTCTAATTTCTAAGAATTGGATGAATACTTTGGGCCTTCAAAATGTGTCCAAGCCCTTTCTATGGCCCCAAATCATACCTGGAGTGAAGGTGGAATTTTCTTTTCAATGGCCTCTTATGTTTCTTTATTACTTCATACTAATAAAATTAGTCAATTTCCTTCATCCCAACCTTCCTTTTCATATTTCAATTATGGAAATTCCACTAAAGATTATCATGAGGGTGTCGCTTCCAGGATTTTCATCCTAGTACAAACGCGAAAGTGGCGCGGAAAAAAGAAGAAGAGTCGTCATTCATGCATTTTAATCCCAAGGAAAGGGAAAGGTAATGTTACACAAACCTGGGGGAAAAGGAAAAAACAAGGTCTTGCAAACCAGAGAGAACGGGTAAGGGAGTCAGTTATGTGAAAGAAAGGTATTAGCAACCCTTCTCGTCCGTCGTACTCGGAGGGATCCAAACTTGCTTGTACTGCTCAAAGGGTGTTGTGATCTGCTTTATCTGCTGTTAAACTGGAACTGGAGAAAGAACGGGAACGGAAAAGGAAGAGAAACAATGTAGGGAAAAGAAAGAATGTTCTGGAATTGGCCATACCCCACTTCCTACGTATCTCAACGAGTATGAGAATCAGAGCGACGTAGTTCCCCTAACTAGGGAAGAAACTTATTTGTTTGTGTTTTTTAGAGAACGACCGATGTTTTGGCTCAGGTGTTACAGACTAGCTGAATCGAGTGTGTTACCTTATTGCAAGAGAATAGGAGAGGAGCATTCTTACGTTTGAGAGTGAATGAGGTGATAAAAGAATTCCAGGAGGAGATACACTTTTGTTTGTTTGATGTGTTTTTAGAAGTCTTTTATTTAAAGTGATTTGCGTAATAGAGTGTACCAAAGTCTCTTACAATGGAGTGTGTACTTCATACCTCACTCCATGATGGAACAAGAATGAAGCACACTAAGTATGAGGAAGACCTCACACTCATTTTCAATGTTTGAGGCCTAATCATCTAACTTACTTTCCTTATTAAATGTTTTTGTTGTTTTAAAGTGAAGAAGTGTTTTTAGTTTTATTTGCGATACAACCCCATGCTAAATACTTATTTATCATGCTAGACAACTTATAACACATTCCAAGATGGAATGTTTACAAGCTCCCCATGGCATAAGTCGCATGGCACATGAATAGGTACCTACCTTTATTAGGTGTTTTTGAAGTTATTTTGAAATGAGAAGAGAAGACTCAAATAGAGTAAAAGGTTAAACATCTAAGGGGACTAAGACTAACCATATGGTTATCATTCTTGGAGGCCCTATATTTAATGAGGTATGAGAATTCTATCCTAAAAGAAAGGAGGAGAGGAGAAAAGGAGCATAAGAAGCAAATTACTTCTAAGATCAAAGTTAAGTTGATCTTAAATAGGGATGAAGATTATTAAGCAAACAAAGAAGCATCAGATTCTTATCAAAAACATTTATAATGATTAAACAATAAGGGAAGAAGTTAGAATGTGGATTCACACCCATACTCTTCATACTTACCATTAGCCCCTAAAAAGGTTAGCAAAACAAGTCACAATTGAAAAGAAATGGTAAAAAGAAGTCAAACAAGTCAACCAACAAAAGAGAAAAAGTTCTAAGGTTTGAAAACCTCTAAGGTCAGAACCTATGTCTAAAGGTGTTCATCTAGTGTTAATATACCTAATGAGGTCAAATTAGGTCAAGGGAATGTTATAACATCACACAAATCCATGTGATACAAAACAAATGAAGTATGGATGCATATGAGCTATGAACTTGAACAAATGCATGTATAAATTTCAAAGTCAGAATTGAATAACCTATAATAATGTGTGATAATGCTATGTGATGAACATACAAAGCATTGATGAGATGGTTCAATAAGAAGAAGCAAGTAACATTAAATAGTCACATAAGAAACCTAGGGCAATTACTTGCAATACAAGTCACAAATGAATGATGACATGTAAGAATGAATGCCTATGAGTATGGGTCAGTATCATATGAAAAATATGAATACATTATGATGCATATGAATGGATATACAAGCTTGGTTTATGATGATTCATATGTAAGAGGAGAAATGGAGGAAGTAGGACAAGTAAACATTTAGCATGTATAATCAAAAAGTTTCATGTTATGGATGCATGACATGTTAAATGAACAAGGATGAATGTAGGTTAGTAACATACATCTTATGGTATGCAAATGAAATGAATGAACGATCATACTTAAAGCAACCACAAGTCATGTTGAACACAAGAAGGAATGATATGTGAAATTAGATCAAAATTCAAGTTATGGTGCACGGACATAAACACAAATGAAATGTCAAAGTAAAGGACCTATAAAGTGATATGTATGACCTATAATGTATCTAATAAATGGTGTCAAAAAATATCAACAAGTATCACAAATGAACATGTTCAATTCAAAGTAAACCTTAACACAAGTTACCTAAAGATCACACATGTATTGATGCCACAAAAGTCGCATTAAATGGATGAGAAAAATGAAAGGATGAAATTTATTTGAAGTGAAATCAGTGACCAAACATATCACAAAATTATAGGCCTGGAATAATTAGGGAACATGTCCATTTAGGGTTCACAATCTCACACAAGTCCATACACAAAGATGCACAAAGAAATGCCTAAAACCCTAACCTAAGAGCTTCTAAAAATTAAAAAAAATGTGAATTAAATGCATCAAGATGTTCTAAAATCACATACCAAAGATCATGTCAAAAATCAGGTTCTAACTAGGTCAATTAAAATGGAGAAGATGCAAACAACATGAATAATGGTCTTTAAAAAGAAAATAAATGGAAATTATGAAAATAATACCCAAAGGTGTCAAAATCAGAATTAAAAATGACCAAAAATTAGTTAAATGTATGAAAATGCTCCATGAATTTATTTAGAATTTTCTCATGACTAAACTATTTTTAAAAATAAAAAATGAAACTAGTATTAAAAAGAAAATAAAAAATGCAAAAGAGATGAGGGAGGGTGCAACGAACGCAATATTTCAGTTCAGAATGATATTGGGCTTAAAAGGTGGGTGTGTGAATAACAATAAATGTTTAGTCTGTAAAACATGTGTGATCAGGTGACTTATGGTGGATGTTAGTCAACAAGGTTGACTCACCCTGACCCTAGGATCTAGTCTATGCATGATAATCAAATGAGTATGTAGATCAACCAATTCACAATGCATGTGCATAGTACTTATGATAAATGAACATGTGTGGGATTAGTCAAAGTTAGCCTTCTATGAAAAAAGAGGCACGCGTGAGGCACATGCCTCATTAATGCGTTGGCAACCTAGACGCCCTATGATCAAAATGAATCAAATGTTGGGACTTAATCTGGCATGAAATTAGGGTTTATAAGCCTATGAGTTTTTAGGCCATCGGAGAAGATTCTGGTCATCTTCTCCAGTGAGATGCCACCACTGCAACTTCTCAACTTTTCCAGAAATCAACAAAATGCATACCATTCGAAAACTTAGGTCATGTAGGTCATGGATCAAGGCTCAAAATTCACAAAACATGCACATACAGAGAGGATCAAAGCCAATAAGTTTTTCCCTAAAACTGAAATTATGCTCCTATGGAGCCTATCAACTAGCCAGTGTTCCAATAGCTTATAATAAGCTTCAAAAGCAACAAAAACTAGCTCAAATAAACTAAAAATTTTAAGAACAAGTTGAAGAGGAAAACCTGAATTTGATGATTCATCAACTACAAGAAAACCATAGGAGAGGTTCCTAACTTCTTGAACTTCAGAAGGAGCCAAATAAAGGCTTGAGAACTTGTGAAAATTCGGTGAGCAAAAGAAACTTGGACTAGAGCTTAATCTTGCGTTGATGATGTTATGATTCTCTTCACTCCATGGATGATTCTTGGTGATGAAGAATGAAGAATTATTGGAGAATATTTGATAGAGAGAGTTCAGAGAGAGTGAGATTGAAGAAAGTGTGAAAAATGTGAAAAAGTGTAAAATGATGAAATTCCTTGCAAAAATTTGTTATAGGGGCTTATACATGGGGGGTTAACTGTTAACCACCTTGGTTAATAGTTATAACCAAGGTTACTTGAGGCGAAATGAAAACAAGGGTGAATTGAGCAATTTTGAAAAATGAGAGGGAAAAGTGAGCTAGCTTGTGTGTTATGCTCATGTGTGTGCAAGAACATGATATTATGGTGTGGACAATGATCAATGATGGTGATGAGATATGTTGCAGCCACATAACTTGTTGTATAATTTTTGCTTTTGAAAAATTCTCCCATCCATGCATGGCACATGTATGTAAGCATAAGTGTAAGAGCTTTGCTTGGCTAAATGAAGCAATGTGCATGTGAAGTATGTGTATGCGTGTGAATGTGAATGAATTAAAAAAATGCATTGAAACTTCTGATTTTGGCAGCCATGATAATAATGAATATGATGAACTTCCATGGAAGATTTCTCTATGTGTGATGAATGAAATGGTGAGCTTTTGGATGCAATGAAAAGAGGTGATAGTAAGGAGCAACATTGATGATCAAAAGAAATTGAATTGAAACCTCTAAGATGCTTGAAAGTGATGACACACATAACTGCATGAAGTTGCTTCTTGGTGTGGAAAAAATGCATCCGTGCCTGGAAGGATGCCCAAGGCCAATTCAGCTTCATGAACCTCTCTTTGCAGCCTCATATCTACTTATCCTTTGATCATATGAAAAAAATCTGAACATCAAAGTTGTAGAGGAGATTAAGATGAACAACTTTGATGTTCAAAAAAATTTCATTTGAAGCCTTCTTAATGGAGAAAAATATCTTGACATTCAGCACACCACGTGTTTGATGAAATGCAAGGCTTCTGGCTCGCCCATGCCCAAGTTGCCCAGCAAAGTTGCCCTAGTTTTGCTCAACTTTGATTGATCATATCTCTCTCAATTTTGATCCAATGAAGGTGTTCTTGTTATGGATTTGAAGCTTGGAACAAGATCTTTTGTTATTACCTGGTGGAATTTTGATTTGAGCCTTTAATTTTGAGAAATCCAGCTTCAAAGAGAGGTACCAAAATGGCTAAAAGTTGCCATTTTTGGATACCCTAATCCTTCTATTTTTGGTAGCTTTGTGATTTCTTGATTTTTCTATGAATCTCTAGACTTTTCTTGATCAAATCTTAAACATTGATCATATTTGACTTGTGGACCATGAATTTGACCTCAAAAAGTCAGGAGTTGGCCTTTTCCTCAGTATAGTTGACTTTTCCCTAATTTCTTGATTTTCAAATAACTGACCAATTGGAAACCCTCTAAAATGATCCAATGGAAAATAATACATCCTTAGATACTTGATATAATATAGAAACCCTCGAGATCAAGTTTGAACCAAAATTTCATCAGGAGACCTCTTGAATCACAAACCCTAATTTGGTGCCATTTTGCTTAGGAGGTGATGCACTGCTTCCATTTCTTGACCAATCCTCGTCTTCCAATGGTTTGAGGGATGAAATGTGGTGATATAATATGAAATAGGCCCTTGAGGCTTATTGGGAGATACTTGGCTCTTGTTATTTGGCTTTGGATGATCAAAACTTTGAGAATCACCTGATCACATACCCTATGCTTCAACCAATGATGTATGCTCTACTTTTCTATGCCTTGAATGTAAGGAAATGCTAAAATGTATAATAAATGATATGAAAATGAGAGGATAAATTTTGGGTTATTATAGCTTCCCCTATTCAATCACTATAGACCTGAATGGATGATAGCGGTTGCTTTCAGTCGTTCATGATATAGAGGGATTGAATACCAGAAATAGCCAGAAAATTTACACTCTATGGAGAAGAAGAAAAAGGATATATACCCAACCAAATGAAATATACTTGGACATAACTCTGGTGCGGTGACTAGTAACCACAAGATGAATAACAAATGAGGTCTATCTTTTGAATGATGTCAGACGACCATTAGTTCTCCAATCTGCGGTTGGACTTGAAAACCTGTCTTTTTGTACGATGTCAGACGACTACTAGCTCGCCACACTGTGGGTGGACTTTAACCCTGTCTTTTTGAACGAATCCAGATGATTACTGGTTTGCCACGCTACGAGTGTACTTTAAAATATTTTTTTTGAATGATGTTAGGAGATTACTTGATTGCCAATATGTGGTTAGACTTTCGCTAGGCTGCAGCAGGCCTTAATGATGTCTTTTGGATAGAGTCAAACGACTACTGATCGGCCACACTGCGGGTGGACTTTTGTCAAGCTACGGTTGGACTTTAAGAATGTCTTTTGGATTGACGTCAGAAGACTACTGACTTGCCACACTAGGGTGGACATTTTCCAATCTACGGTTGGACTTGTGTCAGGCTGCGACTGAGCCTTAATAATGTCTTTGTGATTGAGGTCAGACAACTATTGACTTGCCACACTACGGGTGAACTTTTACCAAACTATGGATAGGCTCTAGATGCTTTGAATGCATTGCCACCCTAAGGATGGACTTTTTCCAATCTGCGGTTGGACTTTGAATTCAATAATTAAAAAATATCGACTAGAAGAATGTAAATCTGAGAGCTAATATTTTTTATTCTTACATAAAATATACTAAATTTTCACTTAAAGATGGTGATTATATTTTTTCTCTCTTTTTCATTTCACTCTTTTACTCTTCAACCTCAGCCACTAAATCATCCTTATATTTCAAAAAGATGTTGATATTAATATACTTAAACCACCAGTCATCATTATATTCCATAATAATACTACAAAATAATATAAAGTTTGGTTAATTTATTGACAGTCTTCTCTTAAAAGGAAGTGTGAGTTGAACAATTGGTTGGTCGCATTAAATTTTTTTCTTGAAAGTCTTCGAGGAACTCTTGTACTATGGAGTGGTTAGTTGAACTATATTTGTGATTTTTCATTAAGCTTCTGGATGCAGTTTTCTTCATGGAATTTCTTTCAACAACTTTTTGCTGTCAACTTACAATTTGTTTGAGTGATTGTACTAGTTGTTTTGTAAGTCATTTCCTTTTCCGCTTTTTTTTTTCTTGGTGTTTAGGAACTTGGTGGTGTCTCTTTAAGTTATTCTCTTAATTCCAAATGGATTAAGGTAATCTATTATATAGAACTTAATTAATTCCATATTAAATTTAAAGTTTAACCCAATGATTATGTATCGTATTAAACTCTATCTTTAACTAATGTCAGATTTAAAAGTTTTCAATATATTTTTTCATATCTTATATTATTGGATTTATTGCGGTAGCATATTGCTAAATCGATTGAATCTGATATCATATTAAATATAATTGATCTCACATATCATATAAATTTTTGTCTTTAATCAAGGTAAGACTTCAATTCTTTTTAATATATCCATTAATATTGAGTGTCATAATCAATAGACTCAAATGACATATTAAATTTAGAGTTTAGTCATAACTCATCATTATTCACGGGTTGTTAGGCACCGGTGGATCCATATAAGGGGCTCTTGCCCCCATAAAATATTAAAAGAATGTTTTTAAAATATTTTCTATAAGATTTAAATAATATTTTGGTTTCTATAAGTTGATTTGTTTTATATTTTTGTTTTTGAATATTTTTTTAAATAATTCATAGATATTTATTAAAATCTTGTTGGTTTTAGTCTTTTTAGTTAAAATTTGTATATAAATATGTAGAAAACTTGCAGATTTTAATTTTTAGAACTAAAACCAAATAAAATTTAATATTTAAGGATTTTATCCTAAACAAACAAAAATCAGGAAACTAATGAGGTATTGTAATAGGCAGTAGATTTGGGTTTGTCTGTTTTTGTCTTTGTGGACCTGGATCGAGTGGATCGAGTGATCGGCTTGTACCTTAGTGTTTTTGGTAATAAAATATTTCCTTTATTCCTTTATAAGTGATATAAAAATTAATTGGTATTTGCTCTGTGTCGGCCAAATGTCTCAGGATCCATTATTCCACATCGACCAAAGGTTCAATAGTACAAAATCCACTTATTCTACTTGTTCCATCAAACACAAGGTATGAATACCTTCGTAAAACGTTTTCAGGAACACAATCTCTATTCTTTATTTCCATTACGATTATGTCAAATCATAAACTGACTTGAGCGTTAGAGTGCTAACCATGCAGGCACTCTCTTAGATTCACCTTATCAGAGATTAGCAACATTGATTCAAGATCGACGCTGATCAAAAATGTCGATTCAAAATCAACATTCTCGATCCAAGGAGCACCATGATTGCAACCTTCGATCAACAGTGTTGTATCGCAAAATCGTCGACGAAGCTTCTTTCCACCGTGGCTTCCTTAATTTCATCCTTTTTTCTGAAACAAAACAATGGCATTGTCTATGGGAAACGACTTGAGGTTCCTGCGATTTCCAAATCTTTGATTCTCATATCATAAATCCAAAAGCATCTCATATGAAGAAATTGAAATTTCAAGAAGCCAAAATATCATATCTATGCAATTTGGATCCACCGAGCTCCGTTCTGACTCCAATCAAACGGTTATATCGAATCCAAAACCACTGCAAATTGGCGATGGTTGACATCCTGAGATTGAGATCCAGTTCTGCAGTATTTCGATCAATCAGAGGTCTCATCCTCAAGCACTAGGGAAACGAATTAAGGTTCATGCGATTTCCAAATCTTCTATTTTCATATCATAAATCCACAAGCATCTCATATGAAGAAATTGAAATCTCAAGAAGCCAAAATCTCATATCTACGCCATTTGAATTTACCGAGCTCCGTTCTGACTCCAATCAAACAGTTATATTGAATCCATAACCACTGCAAATTGATGATGGTTGATATCTTGAGACCAAGATCCAGTCCTGCAATATTCCGATCAATCATAGGTCTCAGCCTCAAGCACTTGGGAAAGTCAGACAATGAATAACCTCAGATCCAGATTCAGATTCACGAAATCAAAATCGAGTACATCTTATTCGGCCTTCATCCGAACAAGTATTTTGATGTCATCATCGACTGAGTGTTCCCTCATCCGACCAATGTCATATATCTCATCATCGTAAATATCCCTTGTCGGCCACTTCACCATTATGGAGAATGAGGTTATGAAGTTGGTCGACGGGTAGTGCTTGAAGAAATGTAACTCAAGGGACCTTACATCGTTCTTTGTATGAGACTTGTTGGGAAAACAGAAGGCTTCGGATTCAAAATATTGGCATGCAAGAAATAAGTCAGGCACATTCCGAATGGAGGCGTAGTGCACAGCCTTAGAAACTAATTTTAAAGAAGACAATGGGTCGGGACAAAAAGGAAACCCACTTGAAACCCTATGTTGGTTCTTTCACGAACATCGGGTCGACCCTCTCAAGTCAACCAAGCATCTCGAATGTACCAAAGGAGATCTGACTCTAAGAGGTCAATCCAGTCTGAACCTAGGGAGCTAAGTCGAATGCATCCAACAAAGGTCGGACAGTCGGACTCGTCCATTAAAAATCGTCCATTTTCCACGCCGAAGACCCATCCCTTTAGACAAACCATAAATCAAGCCACCCAGACAACACATCTGAGGATGAGCGATCGCTACAACTTGTTGTTGATCGTAAGATTTAATTAATGTATTTAAAATCAATCATATAATAGTGAAATAAAATATATATATATATATATATATATATAACTTCTGTTATACTCATGTTGTTCTACTTTCTACCTTGTCCCTTCTTCGGGGCATAAAAATTTGAATGCATGCCACAGTAAATCAGGATACAACTAATGTTGTTCACACCCGACTCCGGGTTACAAGGGTGTTGTCATAGACGTTTTAGCTATATGACCAAATCAATCAAAAGCTCGCAATTCCATGTGAACCTAAAGATTCCAGGGGTGTTATCGCGGATGATTTGCCCATTCGACCAAAATAATCAACCCCTCCCCCTAAGTGCCCTACACCCTTAAAGATTCCATGGGTGATTTCGGAGACGCTTTGTCCATCCGATCCAAGCAATCAAAACCCATTATCACCGAGTGGACCTTCTAAGTCCAAGGGTGATATCAGGTATGGTCCTTTATGATGCTGAGCACGTTTTACAAAAACATGATTGCATCTAGAGAGTTTTATTTCCATCATCTGTAAGTAAAATTATAAACATAACCACACTCAATCGGACTCGTGCCTTATTCGTGCAAAACATGATTAAGACATAATCGTTTCTAGTTGGTTCTACACGAAATACTTGAAAGTACAATCGAAGGCATAAACACCCAGAGCCAATCTCATATTTCATAGACTAATCTAATATAGGTACACATAAAGTTGTACAAATGCTTCCCCACAAAAGCACAATCAAATAACCGTCACATTCGAATGGCTAGGAATTCCTCCAAAACATTGTGTGCATCTTAATGCAACACACTCTCAAATAAATAAGGTAGATATAGCTTCGCAAAAGACTTAAGGTCATTTACACTTTAATAAAATATTATTTACTTCTCTATAGAGAATAAATTGTACAAACTACAGGGCTCAAAAGAAAGCCCTCGCTATCCTCAGATCTCGGTCAGACAATAACAATGGTTGAAAATAGCACAATGCAAAATCAAAAAGTACACGCATGCGAAAGGTAAAAATATTAATAAAATAAAATTTTGTTTACAAATCTAGGCTTAAAATCCCAAAAAAAATCTTACAAGAGTAGATACAAATAAGTAAAAGGAAAACAAAAGGCCTTTGAACGTCAGTAACCGACTCCGAAGCACCCAGACCACCACCGACATCTTCTCAAGGAACCTCCAAGAAAGGATTCAACTAATCAGTGGTGACATTAAGGTCGAGACATAATTATCACGCCTACTCCAACATTTTATCTCAGACCCTACACATTGTATCCATAACTCATTGAAGGGATTCATAAGATATCTGTCGTGCAACAATCACCTCCTCCTCAAAGATTTTCAAAGAAATAATTTGGTTATCCTTCTTTTGCTAAAGAAATTTAAGATCCATTTCGAACACTCGGGAACCTCAGTCACTTCCTCAGAAGCCTTCTTCTAATGTTCCTCTGCAGTAGCCAGAGAAGTCGACAACTTATTTATTTGAGCAGCCAGAGTTAACGAACGACTATATCGATTTACCTCTTCCTTCAAAGAATTAACATAATCATCTTTTTCTCACAATACGATCAACTCCTTTTCAGCTTCGGCATTACACTGCTCAAGAGCCTCACATTTCTCCCTCGGCTCATCCCGCTCCCTCAAAAGGTTATTAAATCCCAGCACATTGTCTTGGCCAGTAGCTACCATCAAGATCAGGGATCCAACCCTTAATAAGGTACGGGAAGCGTCTACAAAAAATTCACTAGTCAGTTACCAATAGACCCTGGACGAAGGCCAAGTCTTCATTAGCCACAACAGCAACAAATTCCTCTGGGGTATTAGGAACCCTGAACGAAAATATGGAAAGAATCTAAAATAAAAGAGTAAGAACCTTCTACTTGGTACCCTCCAACAAGAGAGCCCGCTTAGAAAAACCTTTTTAACCAAGAGTCAAAGGGTTGACACCCCCAAGTTCTTTTAATAAGAGAGGGAGACTGAAAAGACTCATGAATAGAAAAACCAGTCGTCGCAGTAGTCATTAGTTCCACCTTATGAGTTGTATCAGGGAGAGTAGTTTGTGTTACCACATGGGTCGTCATTACAGCCATAACTCGTACCTCTGAAGTAAGAGTATAAGTAATAATAAGAGTCACCGACATACAGATAAACGATCTGTTAGTAAGACCCTGGTCCTTGTAAAACACATGAGCCTTATTCAATTGTTTTATGTTATCTGCAAAGCATGGGTAACTCTATAAAAAAGAATTCCACAGACCTCATCCTCACCAAAGAGTTTTTTCCACTCAGCATGACTGGGAGTACGAATAATGGTGTAATTATTTATTTGCCTCTTCTTTTGATGAAAAGAGAGTACTTAGTAGGACCAAATCCTTCTTCATATTCGAGCCCCTGATACCAGGCATATAAATCCACATTCATTTTTACCTCTTCGGAATACATATGAGTTAACCCATAATAGTAAGAATGGAAATACCAATGGAAATGCACCCTAGACTAATACTTCGGAAAACCACCTCTTCAAGAGCAGACATCCCATCAGGGACAAAGACGAACAGAAAGTGAGATGTGCCTCAGAGGTGACAGGTTTCACCAACATGAAATGCTCTAGGAAATTACCCCAATCAGGAGCAAAATGGCAAAACCAAGGTACCTGAGGGCAAAGGGAGATCAATCCTTGTCACGGGCATTATCTTGAGAAGTGCAAGCCATGGAAAAGAGGCTGAAAAAGATCCCCAAAGAAGATTTTCAAGATTTATACTCGACATAGAATTGGAACACCTTCATGAAAGCTCGTGCTTCAGGGTGAAGTTGCGAGGAGGCAACCTTCAAATGGTCAATGATGTTCACCTCAAAATCAAAGAAGAGCAAGAGTATCCTTAACCCGGTGAAAAGTCATTCATATAGAGGAGCCAAAAAACTCTCAAAAGACATGCATAACCTCTTATATCGACCTATTGTAAAATTGATCAATCCAAGGGGTTGCCAACCGTGATGTCAACACTTGTGACAACCTTGTCAGTGTTTAAGAAGGAAGAAGTCCCAACTATTTTAGCAGTTACCCAGTGATATTTGTTAAAGTTAGCCGGATCAACTAATTAAAGGCCTTTATGGGCCAGTACATCAACTTTATGATGATCATCGGGGTTGATTAAGGATACAGCATCAGACTGTCTCAAGCACTCTAATTGACGAAAAATTTCATCATCGTTGGGTTCCTGACCAGTCACCTCCGGTATGTTTTAAAAAATTTGATTGTGTTCTCCCTCCTTCAAATGTCGACTTTTGTTTCTGCCTCAGTCGAGACAGGATGAGGCATCAGATTCTCGACAAGGTTTTCACCTTTATCGGACTTCACTCAAGACAGGTTCTCTAGGGAATCCCTGGAAGGAATCTCATCTGAAAGGTATCCTCCAAACGACCCTTCCATTTATGAATCATCACTTAAAAGGATGACTTCCATTTTAAAATCCTCACTTACATAATGGATGAAATAGAGTCAAACTTCATTCCCTTTCTAAGGATGGAAGAGCATTACCCTCTGAAGCATTATCGACAGTAGTAGGATTATCGTTAATAGTAACAAAAATATGGTAAAATACTAGAATGATAAAGTTGAAAGTAAGAAAGGTACTTTGAAATGTAAGGTTGAAGGTGAACGAGTGGGGAGAGATCCAAAGACTGGAAGCCTTAAACCTTTAAAATTTTGAATGTGTAACGGAAAATACCCCTGAAGAAAATACTCTCAGAGAATAGGGAAACGTTCAAGACAGCAATCGAAATCCAATATGAAAGTCGGCAAAAACGTTTCCTCACTTTCTTTCTCCCCCTATATATATATATATATATATATATATATATATATATATATATATATATATATATATATATATATATATATATATATATATATATATCCTTATATAGGTAAAGACAATAGAACTGATCGGGTTGAAAGTAAGAAATAGGTATATATCAATGGTAGGATTTCATCTTGGGAATTGACCCAAACATAAATACACTTGAGTGCACTGTAAGTTGCGTCACATCACTCTGCACCTTTCTAGGTCACATATCAGAGAAAAACGGTGAACCGCTTCAATGATGGGACTCCATTTAATGCTCATGCTCCCCAATATAATTTGGCAAATCTAAAGCAACGCAAAACAACTGATGCCTGGATAGACAATTTCAAAAGTTGTTCATGACTACTAAAAGACTCCCCCGACACCCAGAATATCCAATGACTCTTGGGGGCAATTGTTTTGTGTCGATCAAAGACCTTGGGACTCACTACTACACGACGGCCAAAGGCCCAATAGTACGAGGCCCACTTATTATACATGGTCCATCAAGCTCATGGTATAAATACCTTCGTAAATGGTTTTCACGTACACAATCTCTAATCTCCATTACGATTATGTCAAACCGTAAACTGACTTGAGCGTTGGAATGTTAACCATATAGGTACCCCTTAAATCCATCGTATTGGAGATTAGCAACATCGATTCAAGATCGATGCCGATCAACAATGTCAATTCAATGAGCACCAAGATCATAACCTTCAATCTACAATGTCGCATCGAAAAATCGTCGACTAAGTGGGTTAGCAAATCCCACAAGAGTTTCCTATAATACACTCACTTGTTTTTATAAGAGTCTGTTTTGAACTAAAAAATGGTTAAATGCACCCTAAGGTGCATGTTGCTAAAATAAATCTTCATAAAAACAAGTGGATTTACATTTGCAAACTTATATATATATATATATATATATATATATATATATATATATATATATATATATATATATATATATATATATATATATATATATATATATATATATAAAAGTCAGGATCAACTTACTCTTAGAGTAAGTTTTTTTAACTTACTCCATAATCGTAGTCTTTAAATTAGATTCAATCAATGATTAAATTAGCATTTATACTTATAACCATTTGGACTGAATTTAATTTAAATGTTATAATTATGGAGTAAGTTAAAAAAGATTTACTCTTGCAGTAAGTTGATCTTGACTTTATATATATATATATATATATATATATATATATATATATATATATATATATATATATATATATATATATATATATATAAAGTTCAAATTTTGTTATGTATACTTAATGGACAGATAGTTGATATATAAAATTTATTCATAATTTATATGATTATTGTTCGTTTCATAATTAAGTAACACATTTGAAATTGACATGTGTATCTAAATACATTTTAGGCATAATACATTTTTTAGTTATTTATCTTAACCTCATGGTTCATTTTGGTCTCTTAACTTTAAAATAGTTCATATTGGTCCCTTAACTCTTCAAAATTTTCCATATTAGTCATTTTTGTCTTATTTGCGATGAATTTAACGACTGATTTTTTATTTATTTTTTCGTCGCTAATAAGACAAAAAGAACTAATATGGAATGTTTTGAAGAGTTATGAGACCAATATGGATCTTTTTAAAGTTAAGAGACCAAAATGAACCAACCAATATGGACCTTTTTAAAGTTAAGAGACCAAAATGAATCTCGAGGTTAAGATAAATGACTAAAAAGGATATTAAGTCAACATTTTATATTGTATTCAATTGAATAGTACTCAATAACAGTGCACACAACTAATTTTTTATTTCACGAGTCACTATCAGGACAATATCTATTTTATTGTAATCAACAATTATCTTTATTTGAGAGACAAAATTGAGGGGAAATACTTTTTTTGGTCTCTTAACTATACCCTTGGGTTCAGTTTGGTCCCTTAATTTTTTTCGTGTCAGATTGGTCTCTTAACTCTTAAAATGTTTCATGTTAATCCTTTTGTGTAATTAGCGACGAATTTAGCTACCGATTTTTGAATTTTTCTGTTGCTAATTAGAAGAAAATGACTAACATGATATGTTTTAAGAGTTAAGGGACCAATCTGATACGAAAAAAATTAAGGGATCAAACTGAATTATGGTATAGTTAGGACCAAAATGGATATTTTCCAAAAAAAAAAAAAAAAAAATCTTGCTTCATCTCATGGTCGCTTTTTTTAATATGATTATTTAATACAATCGAATTTATATGACCATCGTTCATTTTACAAATAAATAACATATTACAAATTGATATTTATATTTAAAAAAAAGTTATATCAAATTGAATATCACTCAATAATGATACACACCGCTAACTTTTTATTTTATTTGTAGTATCAGAAGAATATTTATTTTATTTTAACCAACAATTATCTTTAATTTAAAGATGAATTCTAATAAAAAAATCTTTAAATTTTTTTTATTTCAAATTTAATATATCTAAATATATTGTATACCATAAATTTACTCTTGCGTGTGGGAATTTACATATATCTAAATATAATATATACCATAAATTTACTCTTGCTTTCCCACACGTAATTTATTATTTACATAAAAAATAATATATATTAGGAAAAACATTAAATTTTTGTAAAGGCATGACCTACACTAGGGATGTCAGTTTGTATCTGTTAGTGAGGATCTCCGTGGGGATTTTTTCGTTCGGAGCCCTAGAGATGGAGAATTTCACCGCGCAGGAATGGGGATGGGGAGAAAAATTCTTCCGAGAGCACTTCGGAGACGGGGACGAGGAATACATCTCTTACCCCGCGGAGTCCCTGTCCCGCTTATTATTTTAATATAATTAATTTAATATAAATTTATATTTTACATTAGGTTTTTATGTCATTTCCTTTATGTTTATTTTAAAAAATAAATAAAGATTGATGTATTCATTAAGAGAGATAAATGTAGATATTAAAACCCTAAAAAAATTGAAGCGTTCATTTTCTTCTATCCGGCTTGTTTATTTTTTCTTCTACTGTCAAACCTTCAGCTTCCTCATCCATCTTCTATGTCGCGCCTCACCATTGTCCATCGTCTTCTCTGTATCGTGTGCTATCATTATTCACATCTCTTATGATTGTATCAATAATGTTTGATTCTCATGAATTTATTCATGTAATTGTTTATAGGAAAAAAGTAGTTTGTTTCTCCTTGGTTCTCATAAATTTGTTCATGTAATTATTTATAGGAAAAAATAGATTGTTTCTCCTTGATTTTCATAAAATTGTTCATGTAATTGTTTATAGGAAAATTGTTTTGACTAACTTTAAGATTTTTAATTTGGTAAATTGTAAGATAATAGTGAGACCTATAAAAACTAAATTGTCATATATTATTTGAAGTTTTATTTTTCAAGCATATTTAATTGTTGAATTTTGTAGTTAGTTATGCATATTATTATTTAAAAAAGTATTATAATTTATATTGTTGAATTTTATAGTATTTTATAAAAACAATATCATTATTTTATGTCCCATTAGTAATTTTAATCAAAATTGTAAATGTAAAATACTAGTATTTGTAATAACAAAATAAATATGTGAAATATTTGTACTTTTTTATTTTTATAGAAAATATAAATATTTAAAAAAAAATATGTTATTATGATAAATGTAGAATCCACGTGAATTCTCACAGAAAATGGGGATCCGCGTGGAACGGAGATGGGGATAGAAACTCCCCATAACGGGAATCAGGGATGGGGAATGAATTTAGTGGCAGGGACAAAGACGAGGAAGTGTCCCCCATCCCCGCCCCATTGACATCCCTAGCCTACACATTGCTACATGGTTGGTGTCATTCTAAGTAATTTGTTTAAACAAATATTAATGTATACTTGCAAAAACTTTAAATTTTAATATATAAAACTGTATATAAATTTTTTTAGGCTCTAGCGTGAGACTTGAATTTTAAACAATAGTATCCATTATATTCTTTTATCTAACATATTTGCTTTTCATTAGAAAAAAAATAGAGATAATCATGCCTCGTGATTATAGGATCTAGAAGTGTTAACTTTGAAAATTTTGAAGTGAATAATCAACACCTCCGGTCCGGATAGTAAACTCCAGACAAAGTTCCATCTGGCCTGTATGATCCAAAAAGGGTCATGAAAAATTATATATTGGGTCCTAGTTGACCGATACCAGTCAATTGCAGCAATCATATATTTACAGCAAATTTGTCCGAATATAGGTTTCATTGAAGGTCACTATCCCCTCTAATTGGCGACAAATTTCTCAACAATAAAGCGAAAGCCACCTACCCCACCTATAAATTTGTCAGGAATCAAGTAATAGGTTCATGTGCCGCACGTTTATGTACATATCAAACCGTATTACCAAGACTCAACATTTGGCCATATGCTTCAGTACAGAGAATGTGAATTTGCTGAATACATGTGTTGCTGACAACACTTGTTGGTGTTGAATTAGAGTCATATTATGTGGCTGATAGTACTCGCCTTCCATTCAATATGTTGACCACTGGGTATCACCTCTTGAATGGGGTCCAGACCTGGGAACAGAAACCACATTAGGTATTATCAATATGCACTTCACATTAGACAAATATACTTGATACTTGCTCAGCAAACAAATATAAATTTTTAAATTGACTTTCATGCTTTGATAAAGATGTCAGGCAAGGAACTCTTAAACATGGTTTCACTCGATGAATTTGAGTTAAGAGAATTAATACAGTCCCTATATCAGATAAAGGTTGCAGATAAAATTTAAAGGATATTAAGGATTGGAATATATTTAATCCAAAAAAAGTTTTAGAAATACCCTTGAACAGAATATGTGGTGGATATAACATGTTGAGGAACATATGGAGATGTCGTAGCATGTGATTGCATCACAACATTGGTATGGTTCATATTCATCGAGGAACCGTAATCAGGTTGTAGATTTTGAGCTTCCTGATATGTGTGCTGAGGACCAGGAAATGATTGACCATAACTGCTGCTCACATTTGTTGCAGAGGAATAATAGTCAGGTTGCGGTTTTTGGATATTCTGATGAGTACTGTGAGGATCCCATGGCATTTGGGCATGACTGCTGCCCAGATTCGATACTGGGGGGTCAACACCAGGTGGTGGTGGAAGATCTTGCAGTGATTGAGTATAGCTGCTGCCCGTCGTCATAGAAGAATGAAAATCAGGTGGCGGAAGTAAGACATTATGATTAAGATTTGCTTGTTGAGAATATTGCAGAGATTGATCGTGAATATTTCTACTACCCACAGTCACTGAGGAAGAATGAAATTGAGCCTGTGTATGGATGACATTTAGATGTTGATGTTGGGAATATTGCAGGGACTGAGCATGATTTCTACCCATAGTCATCATAGAAGAATAAAATTCAGGTTGTGAATGTAAAACATTAAGCTGTGCACGCAGAGAATTTTGCATTGACTGAGCATGGCCACTGTCATTTCTCAGGAATGAATGAAACTCAGGTTGCGGGTTAGGGAAATTCCCGTGTGCGTATTGAGGATATGGCAGTGATGGAGTATAACTGCTGACCTCCCTGGCTGCACAAGCTCCCTCTGGAGTATTAGTATACGCTAGTGCAAGAATCTGATTCCTTGAAGCTTGGGATGGAACAGACTGACCGGCAACAGAATTGACCCAGCCAGTAGGCTCCTCGAGTCCATTTAGATGTCTATGGCTCATCAGCTTAGGAGCGTGAGTAGGTAACATCCCAGACAAATATGAATCCCTGAAAAGAGATGCCCTTGGTGTCTGATCAAACACATCATTCCTTGGTGGAAGTTGCAACATTGAGGCAGAGTGTATTTCGTTCAAACCAGGATGTCTGGGTACAGTTGTTGGTAAATCAAATGGGCGAAACATTTCTAATAGACTTCTTACCTGTAACATGATAACAAAATCTAAAAAAGACATAGTAGTAATATGAAAAGTTCCTTATACTCAAAAAAATGGCAGAGCAAAGAAAGGAAAAGCAGAAGATAATAGTTGCAAGTAAAATCAATCTGCAATAGGTTAAAATGAAGCTTACTTGTCTAGTATTGAGTTCAGGATTAAACTTGTGAGAGTGATTCTGATAATTCTCTTTTATAGCATGTTTAAATTGATTCTCTGGCAAGGGCAAACAGTCTTGGTAAATTTTGAAACTCACCTGAACAAAATAAAAACATTGTTGACAGAGAAAATAAATACAAATTATTAATATAACCCTATATAATATTCATGATATTTACAAGATACTATCAACTACAACTACTTATTTACATAATTTATAACATTCCTAGTCAAGTTGGAGCATATAAACTAATGAGGACCAATCAAAGACTTGGTGAAAACATCTGTGTAAATCATTTGAATCAATAAAGCTAGTGGTGGTGATGTCTCTAGATAAAATTAAAATCTTCTTGCCAAGAAAATAACAATATATCTTAACATGCTTTGATCTCTCTCGAAATATTGAATCTATGTAGTTAGTAGCGCAGATAGTGTCGCGGCCGACCTCCAAAACGCTATAGTAGTGTAGCAGTATAGCGCATCGAAATCGCAGAAAATAATACAAATACTTTATACCATACACTTGTATTCGAGGGGACTTTCGACAATTTGCACTTAAAATTAAATAAATTAAGCACCTTCTTCCCACGTTTCTGGTTCGGATGATCTCTGTGATTACACCACCACAAACAATTATAGGCTTTATCTTTAACCAATGTGGGACTTGGATTTTTCCCAATACACCCCCCCTCATGCCCAACACTATTTGGACTGGTGCATGGATTGGTTTTTCCAGTACATCCCCTTACGCCTAACACTTTTTGGCTTGGTGATTCACGTATTGTGTAGCACATGATTGACTTGAGGCACAGTCGCAATTTAATTCGGAGTATTGAATTTGATGCACGAGCAAGAGAACTTGATTATCACGAAACAGTGTCATCTTTGTCTCCAACTCTAAGTTCTTGAAATAACTGTTTTAAACTATATGAGCTTACAAGTAGCTAATGTCATGGCTCGATATTTTGCTTCAGCGCTTGACTACGCAGACATTTTACTTCTTTATACTAGGAGATGAGGATGCCCCAATAAATACATACAACACCCAAAAGTGAATCTCATATTCGCCAGAGGGCTTGCCCAGTCAGTATGTGATATCCCTCGGCATGTGGCCCTTATTTTCATAAGGCCATTTCATGAAGTTGCCTTAATGTACTACAAGGAGCAAAGTATGCCTTAATGGAGCTTCCTTTACGGTGAGTTAATAAATTGACTAACCATGTAACAGAAAAGGGGATATGTGGGTGAGTGGTTGTGAGATGATTTAGTTCGCCTACCAATGATATGCCTCTTTATGGTTCTAAGAGTGGCTTCCCCCATAATGTCCATGACATACTTGATATTCCTCGGAGTAGTTATAATACAATCCTTGGATCGTGCCACCCCTATCCCCAAGAAGTATCGAGGCTGGTTCTTGTCTTACAAAATAGTGACAAAATGTTTTATTAGAGCAATGTCATGATGAGCACTACCTATAATGCAATTTATGCACAACCATATAATTACAACTTGGGGGACACTGAAGAGTGATCGGCCTCACTTCAAGTCATATCAGACTGCTGAACAACAAAGCTAAATCTTCTAAACCATACTGTGGGACACTATTTAAGGTAATATAGTCATTTGCAATAATGACAAACTGTGGGAGACTATTTAAGGTAATACAGAGAAGGATTAGAGAAGGATCACGGGTAGACTGTAGAGAGAAGGATTACGGGTAGACTGTAGAGTTCAATAGGAAGATCAGTATAGCAGCCCTAGGTTGGAGCACGGGGACGATGTGTAGTCAGATAGAAGAGTCCACAAGAGGTGTAAGTGGAAGCACTGATGCTAAGGTGGAAGCATGTGTGTTTGAGATGGAGGCTGCCGACAATGATAGACTTGGAAGGGACGAAGAATCAAGGATGAACAGGACTATCGTGAACATGGAGCACCACTGGTGGAGTATATTCCGCAAGGAGATGAGGAAGAGGTAAAGTGTCAGAGAAAGATTCTGGTGACAAAGAAGGTCCAAAGAAAGCTAGAGAATCGGTGAGTATCACATCAGTTGAGACTAGATACTGATGCATATTAGGTGGGTGGCAATGATATGCCTTTTTGGGATCAACTATAACCCAAAGTGAGTCGGACTTCTAATAGAAAGAAAATTAAATGAAGAACCTCGAATATATAGTACAAAATCAACTGACAAGGAAATGATGTGCCGTACCCATCCTTTGGGTTGTGTTTGAAAATCATTTGCTAAAGTAACCAGTGGCAGTAATACGGACAAAAGTTTAGATAATAAGGATTTATAACCTGAGATATGAGCAGTGGCCCCAAATGGAGAAGCCAACGACTAATGGAAGGAAATTGTTAGAAACAAGCAAAGGAATTACCAGTGTTGACAGCAGAGACAGTGGAACAGAAGGTCTATCGCTGCCAAGACCATTTCAAAAACAAAATAATTGACAAAACATTGACCAAACAAAACAAAGAAAAATTAGGATAAAGATAAACAAGAAAGCCAGAGAGCAAGCCGCAGACTGCAACAATGTCAGAGGCAATACGTTTGATTTCCAAATAAACCAGAACAGCCAGTCACAGCCAATCATATTCCTTCATATGTATTCACAGGGGAATCAACAACCAACAGACAAGTTATAATCTTGAAGAGTCAACAATGGTTTAAAAGCTCACCTGAGCAGGGAACCTTCCCCCAAAAGCATACGGTTCAATATTTAGCATCCCCGTCGAGGTTGCTAAATATATACCATAGAGAAGCTTCACATCAGTGTCAAACAGAAAAAGATGCATGCCGGGATTGATCCTCGCCACAACATGCTTTCTCCCAGCAGGAAGCGCGAAAACCCGATATCGATAGCACTCTGGTTTCGTCATTTGATTGCACATGAAAATAAAGCCAGAAAGTTTATCCTCAGCCTCCATGCCCACTTCTGCTTCCATTGAATCACTGCAAGAGTTATCAAATGAATCAGTTCAACCATTGACAATTACTTGAATATATCACACACACAAAAAATGTTTATAACTGATTTTGCCACCATTGAACCATGAATATTATGATTACACCAAAAACAAACCGTTCATCATCATCCATGGAACTTTAAACCGTCAAAATAAATAAAGAAAGAAAACCTAGAAAATGTAGTTAACAAGAAACCCATTTCATGCGGAAAATTAAAATGAGAATTTGTACGCAACAGAAACAAAGGAAGCGTTATGGAAAAAGGGAAAGTGCTACATTTTAACCTAGAAGAAAAATGAGATTGGGGAAGCAGAGAGAACAGAAGGTTTCGGTATGTAAGCACAGGTGATGTTGGAAGGAAGAGAGTTGAGGGACTCGTCGTCAATATGCTTCTTCAAATGAAATGAAGAAGAAAAGAAAGAGACTCTTTTGCAATGCATTGCCACGTATGATGAGTCGGCATTATAAGATATTTTATAATATTCTAACAGTTTAATATATAAACCATAAAGTTTAATATTCTAACAGTTTAATAGACGATGGGTTGTTGAGAAATTAGGACCTCAAGCTTGAAGTTAGAAACAGTGAACTTGAGTTCACCAACAAGATAATATTTAATAGAATTAGTATGCAAGCATTAAGTATTATTGTTTCAATTATACCAATAAACTAAATTTATATACATTACTCTCAAAGTATTTCTTTAACTTTGTATTTATAATAGTAAAAAACACACCAATAACTAATAATATAATTTAGGATAATGGATATCATCTTTATTCTATTTACTGTACTCATGGAGATATCTTCGATGACATTTCAAAGATGAGTACACATTATATGTAAACAACACCCAAGTATCTTTTCAGTATCTTTACTTTTACTTTTATAGAGGACATTAATATCTCATAATTGTTTTTATAGATAAGAGATCTAAAATGCTGTAAAATTTAATAAATCAATTTTTAATTTATTTTTAATTATTTTTATATAATAGATAAATAATTTTTTATCTTAAAAATGTGATTGAAATAATTCATAAAATTGCACGAAACGGTCTGATTCCTTAAAAAAACAAATATATATTGTTTTCAATGATTTGACGGAAAAGACAATAAATTAAATTTCACTTACTCAGTATTATATAAAAAGTATACGAAGTGACACGGGGACACAAACAATTAGATTTAAATAGAAATTAACCAATTAGATTTAAACAAAAAAATTAGCATACATATTATTCTAAAAAATGAATGTTTCAAATGTGATTGAAATACTTCATAAAATAACTCATGATACAATCAGTTAAATCCAAATAAAAAGGTATGCATAAATATTACTCTTAATATGCATTTCAATATAATTCAACTATCAATATATTTAATACTATATCTCATACTCTTTGTAAAAAAAATTAAACTTCTCTTACAAGATGATTGCTTTCCTTTGTTTTCTCAGAGTTGGACAATGTGTTTGACTGTTGATTATTTTCACGGAACAGTATCACCACAATACCAACTCCTGTGAATTATATCACTAAAACTCATTATTTTCACGGGACACTATCACCACAATATCTTTTTTTTTAAATCAACAAAATATTTGCAAATATTTATAGTTATTAGTGATATTTGTAAATGTTTATAGATATTAAGTATATTGGATTTATTATGTTGGTGATTTGCTACATATTTTTTTTTAAATATTTATAGTTATTAATAATTTTATAATAACAATTATATATCAACAACAACCAACCCTGATTTAAGATATAAATGAAATTTTATAATGTTGTTTAATGAAATTATGAGAGAGATATTTGTAAATTTCACCACTATACCTTTTTTATTTTAATCAATAAAATATTTGTAAATGTTAATAGTTATTAATGATATTCGTGAGTAGTTGTATTTATTAGACATATTTGATTTATCATCAACAACAACTAAATCTTATCGAATGATCTAAGTTATGAATGAAATTACTCGTGCGGACGCACGGGTCTTCTACTAGTGAAGCATAAAAGAAAGAGATTGTTTTGCAATGCATTGTCGTGTGTGTGTTTAACCTCACACATGATGAGTCGGCACTATTTTTTTTTCTTAAATCTTGGTATCCCTGGGATAAATTTTAATTTATTTGGTTGGATTGATTAAAAATGGATGAAATGGAGCAGAATCGGATGGAATATATTTCATCATTTTTTGTATTCTCCGATTTGGGCAGAATGATAAAATCTCTACATTCCATCATGAAATATCCAAACAATGAAACGGCGTCTTTATTTCATTATACTTTGCTTCATTCCGCTTTGTTTCGTTCATTTTATAATATTCAAACATTGTCTTAGACTCAAGAATGAGATTTTCAATATGTACATGTTAAATCATGAATTAGTAATTACATTGAATCCTTAAAAAAAATCTCAATGTTTGTATGGATTCATAGGTCTGTATGTGTATATAGATTATGTTCGTGGATAAACAAAATATGCAAAAATTGTATTTGTCTCCGCCATTCTATGAGTTTCTTTCGTTTTGTGTATGGTATCACCATTCCCTTTGGCAACATCCTCTCATTCGAAACTTAATTTGAAAGTTATATTTCGATCTGGACGTTTTCGGGATGTCGCCAATAACCAACGAATGGCAAATTTCTTTCCTTGTGTTAATCTACTCATGCATTTTTCTTTTACTGCTATAGGAACTTTATGAGTTGATTTGCTTAGGCATCTTGCTTTCATTGATATATCAAGAGTTACCCCCACGATGACCGACTAATTCAAGGGAACTAAATTCATCGTCCACTTGTGGTGGGTCCAGTTTAAAGGTAGAACAAAGCTCTATATGGAGTGGCTTAACACAAGCATCTGGTAGAATTCAAACTTGAGACCTTGAGAGGAACACACTCTCAAGATCCAAGAATTAACCATTAGGTCAATCCCTAGGGGTTATGAGGTGTCACTAATATTTTCAAATATAAAAACACATCTCGTCTCTTTTCAAAATAAATTAATAATTTATTTTAACCTCAGGGGTTGGTTTAATGGTGGAGGCTAAAAATATACAATAAGGTTGCCCTGTGATTGTAAGATTATTTATGGTGTTTCAGGGTATATGGACAATACATAGGGTCAACTCACACAGAGATGTGAGAAGTTTTGTATGTGTGTTTCTGTGGAAAGTTGGAGATCACTCCTCAGTTTAAAGGATGAGGTATTTATAGGAGTTTTTATTGGTTGGACATAAGAGTAAGTCAAACTCATTTCCTCCACCTTTCCACTTCAATCCCTTAGTGATGAGAGGTACCTTCCCCCATTAATCAGGATGACAATTTTGCCACCTTCCTTTGATTGTTTTTTTGGGTCAGTGTGTGTGCCACATATTTTGTCCACTAAATTGAGAAGGGGTGTGGATTTGATCAGTCATCTTATCCCAAGTCAAACAAGAAAGCTTAATTTTTCTTCAGGCGGCCTAGAACCCTTTTTTGGACGACCTTACACCTTGTTCAGACGACTTATCATAACGTTTTGTTCACTCGCCCAGTGTGGGGGAAGATAGATTATATCACACAATCATGGACCCTACTTGTTATGGCCTAGTAAAATTATACCAGTATATAATCCTTCCAACATAAGGCCTTGGAAAAGGCAAAGTGATTTAATTCAAATGTTTCGCGATTTTAGGGGTATGTGATAGAGATTGTCTTGAGTCAATGTCTTGGTCGATTTCCTTTAAGGGGGACTTTTAGAGTCGAGACCCTCATATGAGACTTTAATTTGATCCTCTCATAAACACATAAATGCTTCAATCAAGAATATCTTTGTGCAAATTTTTCATTTAGTCAAGCATCTACTTGGTCAACAAAATAATGCCAACACTCAAACTAACTCAAATAAACACTACAAAATGGTTAAAAATGGCAGTGATAAAGAAATAGAAAAAGTTGTTCAAGAAGAAAGTGGGAAAGAAGCTGAAAAGAATAAGTTGGAAAAAGATGTAAGTTAATAGGAACTAACAAAAACTCAAGGAACAAAGGAGGAGAAACTGAAAAATCTACCTATTTAAAATTTGCATGAAACGCTAACTATAACTAAGAAAAAAATGTATTTTAGGATTTCAATCATTCTCAAAAGAGTGAGTATGAGAACATCATTCTTTGAAGCCCAGAAATAACTTATTACCTTTCTAGAATTCATGAAAGAGAATAGAAATAAGAAAATAAGATATATTAAGAAAGCCTAAAACATGCATCAAGCTATTGACGTTAATCAGGTGCTTATTAGGATGTAACCTAATTTTCCTACTTTAAATTTCTTTAATAAAAAATTTATTTTTTGAACTTAAACACGAACAAATAGGTTTTGCCAATAAAATAGTTAAATTGTTATTGTCGAGTGAGCAAAATCACTTTAACACTTTAACTTTATTAGCAAGGAATTTTGTTGGCCAAACAATTTACCCTTCTTAAGTTGTTTGTCAATTAGAGTTAACGTGTAGATGGTTCAAATAGACTGAAAAGACAAATGCATAGAAATCACAAAAGCTTAGGTTGATGACAAAAGTAAAAAACAATAACATTATAAAAAGGTCTACT